>JBAMBQ010003361.1:0-53237 GCA_037044495.1 Stegana nigrithorax
AATGTGTCCGCCAAGGAGCGCCAGGGAGAGCCAGGGAGCGCACGGGGCGGCAACGGTGCTGACATAATTTACAATTTTAACTGTACAGAAAAAGGACATTTACACAATGCAGCGCAGCCAGGCGGCAGCAGAGACGAACGTTAAGAGCACAACAGCAACACGAACTATCAACAACTAACGGCAACACGGACTCTAGTCACCGTCACAAGTTCAGCAGGAGCAGGCGCAGGAGCAGAAGCTGGAGCAGGAACAAAAGCAACTTTCAGTATGTCCTTTTTATTTGCCGTTCATTCTTAATGTGTCAGTTGTGTTTGTTGTTTTTCTTCGTCATGTTGTTGTTGTTGTTATTGTTGTTAGCGTAATCAAATGAAGTTAAAATTTTTATTGAGTAAAATTGTAAACTGAAACTTTCGCCTTTAAGTAATCGTGCCTTTTTTAGTGCCAACTCATATTGAGCTCGTTATCCTTTTTATGCCCGGAATTGACCCTTTTCAGTAACGATAACACGACAACACGACACCAAGACCGATGCCAGCTAAAGCAAAAGCAACAACAACAACAACAGCAGCAGCATCACTTACTTACTTAGCAAGCAAGAAAAGTAGTTCCGTCGATGATGGATGACAGGTTAATATGCGACGACATTTTATGCTGATCTCATTTATGCAGCAGTTAAAAAGTGGATGCAGGCCAAGGGATGAGCCGATGAGCCGACGACTCGATGAGACGATGAGATGGTGAGACGGTGAGGCAGCATTGCGATAATGTTAAAGCATTTTACTTGCTATGCATTTAAGAGTAGACGCCTAATGAAATTACAAGTTAGGAAAATTACACAAAATTGCTTCGCAACGTGGCTGAGCTCAAGTCAGCTCAGCTCAGCTCGGCAGTGCACAGCGGAGCATGGCAGAGTTAACAACGGCTGCTACTGCTGCTGCACGGCGTAGCCAGACGAGCCGCATGGAACATGGAACATGGCGTATGCGCAACATTTAATTGCAGCCGCATTCGCATTTCGCATGCCAAGCAGTCAGCTTCATTGTTTGCCGACACAACTGTTTTTCAACAACTGCCCGATATCCGTCGACCCCGTCCCATCCTTGCACATGCCCATGGCCGGGTCGCACTTGCAGTCGCTTGTGCGTCGGTTTGCTAAACAACTCATCTAAATTCAGCTGGAATGAGCCTGCAGATGAGCAAATGAACGAGCGAACGAGTGAACAAGTGAACGAGCGAACAAATGAGTGCAGGGGCGTGCTAACGTTCGAATGCTTTGGCAAAAACTTCCGCTCCATTAGTCTGGCTGTTTCCGGCAGCACTTTCCTAGCACAATTTACGCAAATTGATGTCATCAACAGTAAAGCTGAATGAATGTGTGCATGACTAACGGACACACGGACAGACGGACGGACGGACGTACGGACAGACGGACGGGCGAATGGATGAACGGAGGGACGCAAGAATGAATGAACGGAGCGGATGAAGCTGACGGAGCAGACGAGTGGACCTAGTCAGAGGCTGCGTGTCGATACACTGTGCAACTTGATTGACTGTATGACTAAATGATTGACTGAATGACTGAATGACAACATGATTGCTGGCTGCCCGACTGACTGACTGCCCGTTAATGACGATGAATGTCGAACACCCGTTGACCGACCGACTGCCAACCGGGCACTCATTCACCGATCCCGCCATCCGGCCACGCGGCCACGCGGCCACAGGGCCATGTAGTCTGCCAGTCTGCCATGCTGTTTGTCTATTTGCTTGTCTCTGTGTTTATTTCCGCTTGGAGCGCATTGTTCATTTGCTGGCTCCCGCGGCGCAGCTAAATGCACGCAGCACATCACCGCAGCAGCGTCGCATCGTGGCACCGCAGCACAGTCCGGCGGCTGTCTAGCGACTGCTCCGAGTGCTCCGACTATCATCAGTATTCAAGTTGCAGGCAACGCGTGAATGGCTCTCGAGGTGGTCCCTTTGATGTGCAACATGGGGCGCCTGCACGCCTGCTGTCAAAAGACTCCAAATTAGTTTAATTTGGGTTTCGCTTAAACGAAGCAACTTCGCTGCTCCATTGCCACGATTGTTGCTGCGGCTGCTGCTCCGGCTGCTCCAGCATGCTGTTGCTGCCGCTGACATTTGCAATATCCTCGCGTCGCATAAAAAACAAAGGCGCAGCATATCAAAAAAAAACACGAAACAACACAAAAACACCAAAAAATAAAAAGAGGAAAACCGGGAAAACCGAAAACAGTAAACAGAAAAGTCAAATCACAAAAACTTAACCCATTTTTGATATGATTTAATAGAACTTCCTCCTTGGTTCGGTTCGGTTCGGTTAGTTTTCGTTCTTGGTTCGACTTGGTTTGGTGTGGCTCTGCGTGCACTTCGAGTGTCTGAAACACTTGTGGCAAAATATTTAATGTGCGCCAACATCGTCGAGTGGCTTGGCTGCTTTTGTCGAGAGAAGATTTCAAAGTCATTGAAGAAAACAAAAGTTAAAATATTTGCTGTAAATATTGTCGAGAAGAAAGTCGACGGTGAAAGTGCAACATCACGACGTGACTGCGTTCGAACAACTTGCACAACTTGCCCGTGTCTTCTTACTCGCAAATGTAGGCAAGTGCAAGTGTGTGTGTGTGTGTGTGTGTGCGAGTATTTGCACATGCACACACGTGTAGGTGTGCGTGTGCACCCACACACTGGCGCGCACACAACACCTTGCGCCAAAAGTTGTGCCAGCAGCTGTGCGGGCAAACAGAAAACTTCGTGCCAACTGCTGCCCCTGCCGCTGCCGCTGCCGCCGCTGCAAAGTCAGCCAAGGAAGTTAGTTGCTCTGTGTTTGTGCCTAACTTGATTTCAAAATATTTACCGTTAGATTACAATTGCCGCCATGATTTCAGCGCATTTCCTGCCCCGACTGTATAACTCCGCCCCCCTCCACCCAAGCACGCTCCGACGGCGCAGCAGCACTTTGTGCAAATAAACTCAAACGCAAAGTCCTTCTGTTCGCTGCTTGTTCTGTCTCTCCTCTGTCGCTCCTCTGCTGCATTGTGACTGCGAAAAAAAGCATTGTGAAAAACAAAAGGAAAATAAAGAGGAAAAATCTTCCGCAAATTAGCAGTTAAAAGTGTGACAAGGTTTCATTTGAACTTTGAACTTGCTTAAAACTTGCCCAAGTATCTTAGCTTTGACTTAGTCCTCTTGCCTCGCCCGGCCAAGGCGCATGCCGTCCCGCTCGCACACCGTCTCGCTCGCACGCCACTTGTAAGTTCATAAACTAAATTGCAATGGAAAACAAATCGAGAACTTCAACCGGAAATACGAAAGCATGGCAAGTACTCAGCGTCAGCTTCAGCCTCCACTCTACTCAGCCTCCACTACTCACTCAGCCTTAGCATCAGCATCAGCAACCGTTGCTTGGTTAGTAATTTTCTTCTGCATCTTCGAATGTTTTCGCTTCGTTTTTTCAGTCGTTTTCTTTTTCCTTTTTTTTTTTGTTTTTCATTTTAGTCTTTGTGCCGTAATCTGCGTTACTATAAATTTTCGGAGAACTTTTGGTCTGCTGCCAGAAAAGGCTTTTGCGGTTTGCATGCAATTGCACTCAGGTGGACTAAAAGTGTCTTTTTCCTTTTCTCTTCTTTTCTTTCTTCCTTTTTTGCTTTTTTTTTTTTGGTTTGATTCTTGTTTTCTGGTTAGTTTTGTTTTCAGCAGCGAAATTCGCTAAGTATTTTAATCACTTACTTTGTGCTGTAACTAAGACTTGAATAAAAAAAAAAAAGAAGTAAAACACAAAAGCCAACTTCTTTAAAACAAAGAGTAGCGAATATTTTACTTAATCGCATATTAAGCTTTACATATGTTTAAGTTTGTTAATCTGCTTAGGAGAACGTTTTAAGGCGCGTGGTTCAAAAATTAATGATCTCCTGGTCTAACATATCATTAAACTGGCAGCTCATATGCCACCCAATCACAGGTATACAGATCGAATATAGGATGGCAAGGACCTAGTCACTATCCCAAGTTACGGTAATCAAACATCAGCTGCACTGAGGGAACGCATAGCAGAAGACCCAATAGCAGCTTGAATTAGCACACAAATTAAGTATTCGCCCTGTGGATCCAGTTCACTTTGTTCAGTTTCACCTGGTCTAAAATTCTTTAATTTTGTTCATCGATGGTGGTACAGCAGAAGATTCCGTCTGCTATGCGGTTTTCCCTACGTTCGACATAGAAGCGTCAAGAACCGACTACTCCACCAACGCCAACATAGGAAGAGTCAAACTCAATGAAAGTGATCGACTCTACCTGATTGCATTTTAGAGCAACACCCTCTCTCTCTTCTTGGTTCAGAGTGTTCTGGAGACATTTTGTTTTATGCATATTGTGTAATTTCAATAAAAATCTAAAGGTCAATGCGTATTTGGTAGAAAGCATTGGGAGGGAGTGCTCCCGTCTAATGATTACTTCAACAAAGTAAAACATTTGTCACTTGTTATTTGCCAGGAGTTGCCAGGAGTGGCCGGGTTTGCGTATTACTCGCAGATGATATTTGCACGTGCCGTCGTAGTGATAAGTTGACATTGGTTCCCTATTGGATATGGGCTGCCCGTGGCAGCTTGGCACTAAGCGAGCCAAGAACAAAGAAACAATAACACTTTGCCATGCCACTCTCCTCGTGGCAGTCGCCACTTGCCAGTCCACAATCGGCATTCAGCATTCAGCATTCGGCACTCGACACTCGGCACTTGGCACTTGGCACTAAGCACCATGGGTGTTGTTTGTAAAACATACGAAGAATGGTTTCGCTGCACTTTGTTTTCATTTCAATTGCTCAGTTCGAATCTCTATCGATTGCACGAATGACTTGCAACGGAGTTGCACAGCTCGAGGTTGCAATAAACCAACAACAAATAAACAACCGAACAACTGAACAACCGAACAAAAATACAAACAAGCAAACAAACAAACAAACAAAAGAACAAGCGAGCAAGCAAACACTTGAAATAAATAAAGAAAGCAATTCCTTGGTGACTCCGCCAAGAAAAGCAACCAAGCATTCGGACTGGAACAGGTGAAGCATGGCACGGTGAACCGACATCAGCCGCAATATGAAGCCACACAGAGCGAGCAGCAGCAGGGGCTGAGGCTGAGGCAAAGGCGAATGTGAAGGCGAATGCGAAAATGCTTTAATGCTTTTTTCTATTTTCATATATTCTTTTTCCTATTTCACATAATGCGAGCTGGCAAGCAAGTGAGCACAACAAATCGCACAACTTAAGTTTTCACTTAAGGCCAAAGTAGTGATTCGCCGCGTCTCAGTGGAGTTCGCTTTGCTCATTGTTGGGGCCAGCCGCAGTCGCAGCAGCAGCAGCAACAGCAGCAAAATCAGAAGCACAAAGGCATGAACTACGACTATGACGGTGACGGTGACGATGACGATGACGGCGATGGTGACGGTGACGGTGAAGCTGAGGGTGAGGCTGAGGCTGAGGAAATGCACGAATAAAAGCGAACCTTCCACTCACTTGTAGCTGAAGACATTTGCTGAAATAAAATTTCAATTTGTGGAATTTCATTTATGCCCTCTGCTGCTGCTGCTGCTGCGTGTGCTTCTGCCATTTCCACTTCATCAGCGTAGAGCACAGGGCCAGTGTTGGCAAGGCAAGGCAAGGCAAGGCAAGGACAGAAAATGCGACGTAGCGCGGTTGAAAATTTGTATGCGTGGCTGTCGATGCTACGCTTCATTGCCGATTTTTGTGCGTTGGAAGACAGGTGGGCGGGCATGCGGGCGGGTATGCGGGCGGGCATGTAGATGGGCATACCCACATCCGCATCCACGTCCACATCCATATCCATATCCATGGGTATGTGGGTTTGCCGTGTGGTCGCGGTTATTGTCCTCGCTCGCTGCACGGTGCTCAGCCCTCAGCCCGCAGTCCTTGGTGCCTTTGCTTGGCTCGCCCCGCTCGCCTTGGCTGCCGTCGTTTTGTCGTATTCCCGCTGGTGACGTTTGTTGATGGTTTCCAGGTGAATGCACGAATTGCGTTTGCGTATTAAATAATTAATGAATGTCGAATTGTTTTGTCGTTCTCACAGACGATCTCAATGGATGTGCGCGTATGGGTACACGTTTGCCGTATGAAGTTATTGTTTTTGTCGCTGTCGTTGTCGTTGTTGTTAATTTCTGCTGCCATTTTTTACTGCTGATTGCTTTCGACTGTTGACTGTGCTGACTGTGCATTGCTTATGTGGAAGCATTAAGGCTGCCGCATGTAGTCGCTCCTTTGCGTTCAAGATCCTTGCTTGAGTTTTTTTTTTAAAGCTGAATTTTCTTTTTTCGGAAACGATTCCAAAAGAACCTTTAAGTGGCTTTGTGCTTTACTCCAAAAACCATTGAGGTGTAACCTTACGCATATGAGCTAATCGACTGATGTGCTCGCATTTCTTCGTTAATTGAAGGCAAGCAGCACGGCTCGAATTATTACACAACTTTGAGTTACTTAAGATGGCATGTGCTTGCACAGTGAAACGCTGAATTAATTTATTATTACTATAAATCAGATGATCGGATAGTTTCCGGTAGGATATGCAACCAAATTCGACTCAGCTGTCGTGTAAAGACTTAAGTTGATTTTTTGCATAGTGATGTCCTCATCTCTCAATGAGCTCTGCAGCCATACTGACACACATATGTAATATTACAATCATGAGAAACAATCTTTAAATGCATCTCCTAAATAAAAGGGAACAACATTCACAGTACTATCCTACACATGACTAATGAGTTCTCAAAACAAATGTTTCAAATGATTTCAGCTAAAGTTTTACTTTGGTTCCGTTGCTCTCCATTTGCTGTTAATTCTAAACGTATTTTGGTTGCTCATTCATGAATATTCGCTTGAGTTTGTGGGTTTGCTTATTTAATCTCATTTGTTTCTATCTGTGCTATTGTTTTTTTAATTTAATTTTTTCCTATTTTTTATTTTATTCTTTCATATTTTCTGAAGCATCACCAACAGTAACTACAACATATAAAATTGTCAATCTGACAGCAACGGCGGAGGGTAAAAACTTTTACTCTGATTTCCCCTCAGTGCAGTCCAGCCCAGCCCAACCCAGCCCAGCCCAGACCAGACCAGGCTAGCGCAGTAAACGCATTTGATATTCAATAAAGTTTAGTTTTGTAGCTATTGTCGCTAGCTTTTACTGTACTCGTGGCTTGCCCGCCGACTGCCGCTAGAAACGTGCTCCGACTGAACATGAAATAATAATATTCCATTATCTAATTCGCAGCTGCGAGCATAAAGCGAAAGCGACAGAGATAGAGACAAAGCCAAAGCCGATGCCCAAGAGAGGGTCAGGAACAGAGACGGGGACAGTAACAGTGACTACTGGCGTTGATGCTGATGTGCATTTGGCATTGTTCTGTTTTAGTTGTATTTTTTTTTCCTTCTTTCTTCCTTCTTCTTCTTCTTCTTCGCTTTAACTTTTGCTGTTGCTTTTCCCATTAAAAGTTTACCAGTTGATGGCAGGGCTAAATGTTTGATGCTGATCTGTTTTTCAATAGCTTCTAAAGTATAATTTCCCGATGATTTTAAACATTAAATATTTTGTGCTGTTATTATTAAATTTTATTCATTTATTTTATTCCACACTGAGAACCCAGCTAAAGAGTAAGAGAAACCAGTTACCTAGCTAGGACATTTTATGTGTATCACATGAGTTATTGCAGTAAACACAACAATTGAGGAATTCCAGGGTATTAAAGTTATTAACCCAAGATGTTTTTGGCTTGGTAAAAATTATATAAAAAATAACTGGAGTAGAACCATATGGAGAGTAGTCCATTGAACGCATTTTGGCTTTCATGGTTAGTGTAGCTTTCTTACACATTGTTATTTATTTTATTATTATTCCGATTAGGTATCTACACTTGTGGAATCGATGCGATTGGCAATAAACTTTGATTTGCATTTGTTGAAGTTCGATTGGATTTTGGTTGATTCGGTGATACGAGCCCTTATCAGTTCTCCGTCCAGTTGCTCGAATACACACGGGGCGCGAGAATGATAAGGGTACGAAAACACCTGGTAGCCGCTTAGCAGCTACAGCCGTGGCAACAATTAACTTCACGATTTAGTTGAGCACTACAAACACGAAACATTACAAAAACACGAAAACAAAATGAAAAAAAGTCAATAAACACGCAATACAATTAAACGGAATCTGTTGCGCTCTGTTTTCCTTTCTTTTCTGTTTTTTTTTTTTCTTTTTTCGTTTTGTTTTTTGTTATTTTTTTTGTTCAGCGTAACCGAAACATGATAAATGCGCGCACATATATCCGTTTGGCAATTATTTTTATTTAATCAACAAACGGCAACACTGACACACATCCATTATGTACAATGTTCATCCTTCCGCCGCTGGACGGTGCCGGGCTGAGTCTATGCCGCTTTGCGCCTGTTTGACTTTTAACTGCCAATCAATCATTTGGGTCAACGCGGGATTCCACGCGCGCACATGTCGTCCGAAGAGGCGCGAATGCCTGCCAGCCTGCGCGTTCAAAGCTGACAGATGAACCTGCAAAAAGATAAACAGAAACAAAAGTAAAAATCGAAATCGAAACATTGAAATAAATTGGAAGCACTCTGCTGGCCAAGCTTCCAATGGGGGCATATCCTTTTTTTACCGAGATGCCGATGCGAGCCGTGTTACGTTGCAAATGAATGTTAAATGGCAGAAAATATTTACAGCTGCTTGATTCGAATGTCACTTTCATTGACGCTGTCGCTTAATCGCTGTGCAAACACACAGAAGAGCAGCCAAATACTCACATAGACACGTACGCTCACGTAGCTGCAAATATATGCTGAGTGTGCAAGATAATTGTCAACATGGCTCACAAAAAAGCATCAAAATAAAACAAACAAAAAGCAATATGAAAAAATTATTTAAAATCAACATGCGTGAAAAATTGAAACGTACATTACTTTGTTGCATTATTTGACAAACGAAAACGTCGCATGAGCGAAAATATGCGAAGTATGTTCAACAAAGAAATGTTCCCTTTTTCATATTTAATTTTATTTTTTTTTTCCATGAAGTATTCAACAAAGGAGCAAAATGAAAAAGTACAGTATCCGCACACTAATTTGCAAATGAATGCATGAGACAGACTAGGCAGCTGAGTGCGTGCGTGTATGTGAGTGTGTATCTGTGTGCATATTATTTACATGTCGTTTCAAGATAAATTATTCAACAGCCAACGCTAGTTATGCATAAATATGCGCCGCATACAAAATAAATCAAAAACAAACACAAACACAATCCCGAACGTGAACGCAACGAAACCGAAACCGAAAAATAGAGAAGAGAAATTTTTTAATTTGTTTTTTTTTTTTTGTTTTCCAAAATCACAAAAATTCCAAAATCGACTCAAAGCGTATACATTTTCAGTTGGTTTTTATGTTGCCCCTAGTTTTGTAAAAATTATGTGCAAAAATCGTTTGTTGTTTGTCGTTCGCCATTTGCTCGCTCAACTGTTCCGCTGCGATACGCAAGCAAAGCGTTGCATACTTTTATGCGCCCGCAATATTCATTCGGTTTTACTCTTTGTTCAGATTTGCGGAATTCGAAACGATTTGAAGTATTTACAGTGCCGAAAACTTTTATTTGCAAAACAAGCTGCGAGATTCGCGTAACCAAATGCATGCACTGCGAAAACTGCATATGTGTAAAAGTCCTTTGATTGCGCGTCCTTTTATCGAAGGTGGGCCACACGATTTCTGACTGCGGGCCTATTAAATTGCAAACGGCTATTTCAGATCCGTAAATTAAATGCTGCACATAACTGCATGCTGGCATAGTTCGAACTCCTCTTGGCTATCCTATGCGAGCCACTCTGTCACTTAGTAGAGAAAATGTTCTGCCTTGTGTGTTTAATTTGGCCAAAGTCGTCTGAATGGACTACTCTGAGGCGTTGATTCATCGGCTCAATTGCATTAGCCAATTTAATGCCATGGCCAGGCAGCATGTTCTGCATAGCATATATACGTTGTATTTTTAAAAAACTCTGCGGTTCGGAAAATGACTTTGGGATTAGTATTTGCACAAACAAACGCTGACTCTGACGCAATTCACATCACGCAGCCGACTGCTCACACTTACTCGCTTAGCCCTGTTGGCGCTCTCAGACTCAGTCAGTCTGTGTCTCAGTCTGTCTGTTTCTCGGTGTCACTGTCCCACTGCTGAATTTTTTATCCGATTGCGCAAAAGTTGAATCGAGTTAAAGTTGTGTCGCTTTAAATTTCATGCGAGTACATATGAGTGACATGGTGCGCACTTTGAGACGAGTCAAAAGTCTTGACTGTCTTCTGGCATCTGTGTTCTGACTCCGTGCGATGCACGCGATGCCATGCAGCAGTCGGCGACAAGCGCAAACGACTTTATTATTGTTGTTATTGTTGTTATTACGCTGCACAAGAAGATGAATGCACATGATGATGATGATGATGATGATGATGATGATGATGATGATGATTATGATGATGAAATTATGGTTGACAAAGTTGCCAACGCAGAAATTTGAGACCACGATGTTTGAACATTCGCCCGCCCTGTACCCTTCGCACGCTTGGCATTCGCGCTTGGCAGAGGCACTGCTGGGAATTACGCGCCGTGGCCCCAACATGTGTTTGCATCTGATACCCATATGTGCATGTGAGTGAGCTCAGCACTTGCTTGCCTTGCAATAAAATGTGCTTATTATTTTGCATACAGTTACATTGTGCTGCCAGACACGTCGGAGACTTGCGACTTTCGCATCAAAGTTTTCCAAAAATTTAATAAGCTAAAAAACAAAACTTATTGCGAGTAGTTGGCTTTTGGTCTTGCGACTCTTTAATGCCGAAATATAATAATTTGCCTTCACTAATTAGACTAACGGCCAACTTTACCCAATGATTTCCCAGTCGCAGCCAGCAAAGCCAGTTGCTCAAGAGCAGCCCCCACGTGCCGACACGCCTCGCCTGGCCTATCTGTGCCATGCACTCGGTAGCTTACATGCCTCCGCCTGCTGAGCTTATCTTATCTAACTTGTTTAACTAACAAATAAATACTTTCTACTCGCACCGTGCTGATGAATCACTTCGGGTCTAAACACGCCATTCTGATCGAAACAGCAATCAGACGTACGTAGTTCTTGATAACTATTTGCTAAAATAGTCATGAGCAAATAGAATTAAATGTCTGGCAAAACTTCGAGGAACTGCATTCTTTACTTAAGTATGAGCTTGTGTGTCCGCTGCTTAGATGCATTTTTGTAGAAGCTCTTTGTCCACAGTGGCCAGGCACGGCCAGCATAATCCTGAGATCCTTGCTGCGTGCCACATTGGCATTGTTGTCGACTTAGGCGAGCACGCGTGCTCTCACAATGAATACAAAAACCCACATCAAGAACAGCACAGTTTGTTTGCAATGCCGGAGCGCCGGCTTAAAGTATCCATGCAGCCAGGAGCAGGAGCTTAAGTGCGACGGACACCTAGCTATGAAAGTCGCATAATGAAATTTCATACCTGGTAAGTTTTGCTCCCCCGGTTCATGTTCTCAATTGAAATAAATCAAAAATATGAGATTTCTTTTTTTTGCTTTGTTTTTTTTTATATGACATCGTACGCTTGCCAATTGGGAGCAGGCAGCCGTGATGCCAGCAGAAAGCGTAACACGATAAATAAAAAATATGAGAACTATTCCCATGCCAGCAGCGTCCGAACGTGCTTATCTCTGCGCACTGTGGCCCATTTCTCTCGGCTGTCCTTGCCAGCGAAGCTACCTGCTGGCCAGCATAAGATCTGCTGCTACTGCTGCTGCTGCTGCATGCAACTCGCTATCCTGCTCCCAGATGCACTTTTATGGTTAAAAAATGGTGTATTGCACACACACAAACATAAACACAAACACAAACATGAACTCGGACACAGACACACACACACACACACAGGCACAAATGCACAGTGGAAGGCGTAAAGCTGCCAACGAAAACGGCAGAGAGAAGAGCAAAGAGGCGAGAAGAAAAATAGACAAGAGAAAATCAGACATGCCGGACACATGGTTTTAATCTTTAGTGCCAACACTGGTGTACAAATTCAGCCCGTGGCTAGGTGTCAAGGCGGAGGAGTGAGTAGCGGAGCAAAGGAGCGAAGGAGCGGAGCAGCGCTTAAAGCTGCCCACCATGTGCGCTGTCGGTTTGCTCTTGTGCGGTCATTGCTAACTCACCATACATAAATTCTTCCGGCGGAAGTAAAAGAGTTGAGCAGCGTAAATAGCACAGCAGCAACACAGCAGCAGCAGCAGCAGCAGCAATGGCTCCAACACGGCAGCAAATGCAAAGGCAAGGGCAAAGGCAAGCCACAATTTTCGTACATACAACATTCCGCAACAAAAGCTGGCAACAGATTAAAGCAACAGCAAAAATAACAAACTGAATAACACATGAGCACATCAAAAATGTAGCACAAATGCAATCCGAGGTCCATAAGGTCCAAGTGAATTTCCGGTTTGACGCAAGTTGCGCCCGCAAGTAGGCAACACAAATTCGGGCCGCCTCCAGCCTCCTTAGCCTGTTCGGGCCGATCCGCCCGCTCAGCCCATTGGCGCATAATACATATGCGGAGCTAATTCGCTTGCTTATGCTTTGGCTTCGGCTTCGGTTTCGGCTTTGGCTTATGCAGCTTCAAAAGTATAAAATTAGCAATGAAATGTTTTTCAACTAATTCGCATACTTCGATAGCCATTTAACCGTTTTATGCGAACATTTTCATATCGGAACGACTTCGCATAAATGCGGTCTATTCACCTTTTTCTCTACTTTTTTATCTCTTTGTTTTTTTTTTTAGTTCCGTTGGCATGCCTTGTTTTCTTGTTTTTTGTTTTTTCATGTTGTTTGCTTTTTTTTTCTTGTTTTGTTGTTGTTTATTTATTTATTTTGTTTTTTGCCTTTGTTGTTGACATTCTTCGAGGCGTTCTATTGTGCAATCTGTGCGCTTTAGCTAACCAATAATGGCTATTGCCAGCTCCTATGGCCGTCCCGGCTCGCACAGACGGAGCGGGCACACGTCGGCTGCTGTTTGCATGCCAGGGCGCCACTGTCAGCGCTTGCGGCCAAGTTGGTCGTTGTCGTTTATTTTCACGTTATCAGCACATAATGTCGCAGGTGTTTTAAATTTTGCCACACGTCACACAAAACTTCGCCCGTTGGCCCACCTAACCCACCCGGCTGTGGCCGAACGACGCATGCTGACCAAATAACAATGTCCTCCTGTGTCCTTCTCCCTAACCCCAACCCCAACACAAAATTCCATTCCCTTTCGTTTTTTCTGCTATCGTTTTGTTTTATTTCGCTTCAGCCCTGCTACCGTCACAACAACAACAACAAAAACAAACTAAGCCATTATGTGTTCCGTTTGCATGCCCGCACTCCCCTCCTATACCAGCTCATCTGCCTGTGTGCCAGACTAAACGTACGACTGAGAGAGAGTGAGAAGGAGAGAGAGGGAGAGGGAAGGGGATCGCATGGTAGGCACCGAAAAGGTTGAAAATGGCTTTTATGGCAACGTTTGAATGCGTTTATCGCATCGTTATGAATATTGATACAATTTTATGCTTTAAACTTTGAATATTAAACAGTTCATGTTTTCGTTTTTATGTGCCATTCTTCTTTTCTTTTTTTTTTTTTGTTTTTTTTTTTTCGTGTGTGCCTCTTTTATACATTTTTGAATGCTAAGGCACACACACACACACACACAAGGCACGGTAAGTACAAGTGAAACAAGCAAAATACATGGGACAATATTCAATTTTTTTGGCAATGTTTCAAATTTGAGTGCGTCAGCGTTTATCAATCATGCAACATCGTCTGGCGGTGGATCTTTGCGCCTGCACGCATTCGCTGCTCGGGCTGCTCGGACTGCTCTGGCTGCTCTACTCGTGTCGTTCTAATTAAAGACCAGCGTCATGCTGTCTTGTCGCATGACTCAAAACCGAACGGTTTGCAAATTGGGAAATGCTCTTTCGCAAATGGGTTAGCAACATGTGATGTAAGATCGTACGAAAGAACCCCAGCAGAGTAAATGAATTAAAATGCAATTAAAATAACAACAGAAAATTCCCAGTTCGCTTGCTGAGAGTAAGAAGAGTCAAGGCAAGCAGAAAAGAAGATGATCATTGAATATTTGCTAGTGAAAAATTTGGAAAAATACAAAGTGATTTCTACGCAAGTAGAGAAATACTTTGAAGGTATTATGACGACCTTATATTATCTTGAATATATTCACCGTATTATAAGTAGTTGATATATTATTCAGCTTATTTCTGGTTAAGTCTGACTAAACGTCTTATTCACGCATCATTTTGTACTTACGACGCCATCCCAGGGATAGTGACACAGTCTTTGAAATTCTATGGCGGCAAATCGCAGGTCAATCTAAAATTGAAATGAGAACACAAATATTAGACATGGAAATGAATGTTTCATATTGTACATCTACATGAGCAAACATTTGCGCGTATTTACAGTTTACGGACGAGTGAGCTCTGATCTTTGCTCAGGGTTCAAATCGGTCGTGCGTTTGAGGAAATGAATTGGAGTTCATTTCAAAACTAACTAGCAACGCCACATAGTCCTCAGGCAGACCGACAAGCCGACAGGCAGAAAGGCAGACAGTCTGACAGACAGACAGACTCGAACAGCTGCAGACTTGGCCGCTTGGGGCCAGCTGCCTATGAAATGACTTATCAGTGTGTCAAAGCCATAGCAGAACAGTAAACAGAATAGCAAAGTCAAGACAAAGAATAAGAACTTCTGACCCATGTGACTATAAATACACAACGAAAAAGCAATAAAAAAGCCACAGCAACAGAAACAAAACTCAAATAAAAAGGCGACGGGCGACGGCATTAACATGCACATATATTGCAATGTAACTAAGTAACTGTGTACATTTGTGTGGCTACAACTGTGTGTATATGTGCATGTGTGCGTGTGTGTGTGTGTGTTCGTATAGATAGTGTAACGTATGCATATAAATGCCGCACAAAACAAATGCAAATGCAGGAATTTCAAATGAAGTTTTTCGTTTATGTAAATCCCATTGAAACGAAACTCATGACGACAAACAAGCGATGAATGCTCAGAACTTGACCAAAAGTTGTTCGAATAAAAAAGAAATAGAAACCCAAAACAAAAAAAAACCAACAAAAATCGAGTGAAAATAAAACGAAAACAAATATCCACTAAAATTCGGTAATCGACATCAGAAACGTATTATCAAGCTTTGAATTTCCCATACTCATGCCAAATGAAATGAAATCAAGCTGAAAAATTATATTACGGATTTACATAATAAAAGGTCGCCTGGCACTAACCACTTGTGTGTTTGTGTGAGTGTGTGTGTGTGTATGTGTGTGTATGTGTTTAAGTAAGTATCAAGGCCTAACCAAGCGTTGGAAATTTGCACATTTGGCTTTGCAATTAATTAACAAAATATTAGCCCAGCAGTCTGTGGCTCCGATGCTCGATCCGCGTGTGCCATAATTATATTGGACATAGCCACACGCATACGCACATTAAGCCAAATAATTATTTATAATTGTGACGTTGTAAAAACCATAAAAAAAAAAAAAAAAAAAACACACACACACACACAAACATAAACGAAAAAATTAACATGAATTATGCTCTGGATTTGGGAAAATTTAATTAACTAGGACTCCGCGCATGGAGTGCAAATGCACGGGGTCGGATGGGCGGGCACGTGTGGATCCGCCGCAAGCGAGCAGCAGTCGTCGATAAGCGATTAGGCTCGCGGGTGGCGGCCCTTGGCGATTTTGTGCATTTGTTTTGTGTAATAATCACTAAATCATAATTAATATGCTACGCTCTGCTATGCTCGGCTCTGCTATGCTTTGCTATGCCATTTGATTGCAACGCCGCTTCGCAATGGCTCATGGCAGATTAGCTGCGGAAAGCCTCAATCGACACCAGAACAATAAACAAATGCTCTTTGCCATTCATTGTTGCTGTTGTTGTTGTTGTTGTTGTTTCAATTATATGATTAGCAACATGGTTGACAAAAAAAATAAACATTTACATAATATGTATGCGTGTGCGTGTGCGTAAGCGTGAGTGTGTGCGTGAGTGTGTGCGTGTGCGTATAAACTCACATGGCACTTTATTTATTTATTTATTATTTATTTATTCAGCTATGAAATTTATGCGTATATGCAAAATTGCAACTTTCTGGTTTCATCTTTATTTAATTTTGTGCAATTCAACAGCTTTTCAATTCATTTTCACAGTCAGTTGAGTCCTGCGCTTTGGCAGCTTGCGTTTTTTTCGCATTAATCCCAAATGAAATAAAATAAATTAAATTAATGCCACAATTGACTTTTTAAAAATAGACGAACCTTGCCAAAGCAAATCTGCATAAATGCTTCACTTTGTTTGTATTTTCTGTTTTGCCTTTTTTTTAGAAACATTCGCAGAATTTTTAATTCCGCTCGGTTTTTTTATTGTCCGTTTTATTTTACAACAGCGAAACATGAAACCCAAATAGTTGCAGTCATAAATTTACATTTTGCCTTTTTTTTTTTGTTGTTTTTGTTTCGCTTTTACTCTTTTACGCTAAAACATAGAAAAATGGTTGAGGTTTGCATTTTTCATTGTTCGCTTGCTTAGGTTATTTGCACAATTTTGCCATATTGAATTTCGCTAGCAGCAGGAATGTAGTAACACAGTGCACTGCATCAAATGTGAATTTATCAAAAAGTTATATTGAAAATTCGACAAATTTTATGTAGTTAGCCTCGGTATAAAAAAAAAAAAATAAAAAAAAAACTAAGCAACGGTTAGAAACTCATGTGGGATATTAAATGCGCATTGGGGAAGGGAAAAGCAAATCCCCGGACTTGGAGATAGCAAAAGCACAGAAAATGAAATCCATTTGATGCCCTGTCAGTGGCACATGAGTGAAGACAAACTTCGCTGGCACTCGCAGGAGTCGGGGGTCCGATGATGGTGAGGACAAAGGATGCCAATCCGTGTAGGACCAACTAATTGATTGCTGCCAGTTATTTATTTACAGCAAAGTTGGCCACTTTCGAGAGATCAAGACATCCTATCAAACATTCATTTTTGCTGAAAAGTTATCCTTAACACTATCAACGCGCATTTGAGTAAGTTGCTCATCTACACGCCGCATTAATGACTTCATTTGTCAACGTGGCTGGGGGCAGGGACCGAAGCTGCGAGTGGGATGTGAGGCAGGCCAGACCGACCGGAGGAGCTAACTTCGGCAAGATCGCCGTGGCCACTTAATGCGATGAATTGGCGATTTAATGCGCACGACCATGAAGGGTGCATACCAAAGCAGACAATAATGACGTTGATAATTTTGTTAATGCTGATGAAGCGCATCCCGTTGATAAGAGAGAGAGACAGATACAGAGACAGAGACAGAGCGAGAGAGATTTGGTTAGATAAGCGCAAAACGAAAATCAATTGAAGTTATTGTGCGTCTTGGGATGCGATGCCCCTTTATGTTTGCCTTTGCGTTTACGTTCACGTTCAAAGTTCCACGATTCAGGATTCACGTTCACGATTCACAATTCACGTTCACGTTCACGTTCACGTTCTGGTGCTGTTTGCGGCTTTCGCATTTGGTTTATCGTTTTAGCGCACGATTACGCTTTGTTGTTTGTTTGTGGCTTTGTGGCATTGCGGCAGCATGGCATTGGTTCTGCTCCGCTGGATAGCGGGCAAGCGGGAATACGGACCCATGGAGTGCCGAACAAGTTATTGCACAGACGACAACTGCCCGGAGACTAATCAAGCAGCAAATGGCAAATGGCAAATGGCTGACGGCAATTGAAATGCTCAATTTAAATTTATACGCTGCCTGCTGCCAAGGCGGACAACACACAAACCCACAGACAGACAGACAGACAGGCAGACAGACACAAGGCAACGCACACCATCGACTATCGAACAGCGACCATAGACCAGAGACCAGAGACCAGAGACCGGAGACCGGAGACCATAGAGTGCAGAGTGCAGAACGTAGAGCGTAGCCAGAGACTCGAGTCCACTTCAGTTTGGGGTGGCTAGCCATGGCCTTTACATATTTAATTGTTTTCTATTTCGGTTGCTGTTCAGGCAACGGCAAAGGCAACGTCTAAGGATATGGCTTCGCTTCTTGTTTCGGGTATCGCTTATGGCGAAGTCGATGGCAAAAGCAATGAGAATGGGTATGGGTATGGGTATAGGGATGGCAGGGGCGCGGTCGATCAATTGAAGATTTTGCCATACTTCGGCGGGGGTTGCTGGCCGCACGCCGCACTCCGCACTTCGCTGAACCTTAGCTAAGACACTAATTAATCATTGCGACAGCATAAAACTGTAATGCAAGACGGAGTCAATTTAATTGATGGCATTTTTTTGGCCGCAGAGCCTGCTTTGGAAAATCTCAAAATGAAAACTGGCAGCAAGCAGCAGGCGACGACTTGAAGCTCCTTGAGGCGTACGAGTGCAAGTGTATTGGTGTATCTGTATGTGTGCGAGTATGTGCAAGAGTGCGTGTGTGTCTGTGTCTGTGTGTGTGTCTGTGTGTGTGTGTGTGAGTTGGCTTGACGCTCGTATTAAAGCTTCAGGTTGGATTTACTGCGGTCTTTATGCTCGGCGCAACTGATTTGCATAAATAATTTGACAGATTACACATCGAAGCGAAGATATACGACGACGTCAGGCAAGTGGCGGAAAATCCACACACACACACATACATACACACATACACACATACAAACGCAGACGCATACACATGAGAGCAATTTTGAAAATTACTTAACCGATGCTGCTTATTGGGTTCACTTGAGCGAAATTTGATTAATTGCACTTAATGTTGCCCAAACACACATACACACACACACACACACACACACACACATAGAAATACAGAAGGGGACAGACAGACAGACAGCCAAGACGACAACTGCGTAAACAGGCGGCTTAGCTGATTTTGCCATGAAATAACACAGCAAGTTGGCATTAAGTCATAATGTGCACAAAATAATTTGGCAAAAGATAAAAAATTGAGTTCAAAAAAACAGAAAAAAGAAAACGAAGAAGAGAAATTTATTGTAAAGCTGATAGTGATGTACGCATATTGTGTCGAAGTCTAAGCAAAGGCGAAACTTTGGCAAATAACAATAAACGGCAACAATGATTACGACGATGATGATGATGATGATGATGATGATGATGATGACGTTGATAAGCGAACGCAAATGGTAGCTGCCGCCAATATTAAATAAACATAACCAACTGTTGCGACTGACTTTGAGTGAACTCGCACAGGAAAACGCAAATGACGACGACGACGACGACGCCGCACACACACGACTCGGCGGCACCATGGCGGCAGCCAGAGCCCGCAAGTGGACGGCCAACGCAGCGGCAGCGACAGAGATAGGAAACGAACAGTGTACAGCACAGAACAGCAAAGTAAAGCACAGCGAAGCAGAAGCGAAGCAATGAAATAAAAGAAATTATTATTAAAATTCAAAAATAAACGCTTGCTGCCATATATGCACGAGCAAGAACGACAAGAAGTACAGCAAAATAGTTGCCAGACCAAATGCGTGCGGCCGTTTAACTGTCCACTTCCGGGCCCGCATAGCGCAGAGCAGCGCAAAGCAGCGGAAGCCAGCAGCAGTCGAACGAAGTGGACTGGACTGGAGTGGAGTGGAGTGCGGCGTGCGCCTCAGCAACATGTGGGACATCTGCTCATGCTCATGCTCATGCCCAGACCCGTGCTTCTACCCAAACAGATGCCCATGCCCATGCCCATGCCCATGCCCATACTGATGCCCATGCTGCTGCTGCCCATGTTTTGTGCTGGAGCAGCAAATGTGTGCGCCACTTAAAAGAACGACTTCAATTGAACGTTGTGCGAATGTGTTTGTGTATGTGTGTGTTAGTGTGTGTGTGTGAGTGTGTGTGTATTGCTGGTGGCCAGCGACGATAAGCCTCATACGAATTTGAAATTCAATTCAGTGCCATATGAAGCGTTCATTTCGCTTTGCCATTGGTCACAGTCGGCATGTGTACTTTGTCTTCTTTGTATTATTATTATAAATACACACAATACACAATACATATGTGTGTACGTATTTTATTTTATTTTTATTTTTCCTCATGTTTTTTTTTTTTATATTACCGCGAACGCTGTTCATCGTCGTTTCCTCTACCGATAAATAAAATATTTGTGTCGCAAAATAATTCAGTGGCATGTTTTAATGCTAGAAGAAATAAAAACATTTATGCCATTTGCCATAAATTAAGATGAAACGATTTCTTCTGCGGCCTTTCTTCTTGCCAGTTTGTATATTTTTTTGCGGTTTTTTTGGGCTGTGCTTATTTTGGAAATTTATCATGTGATAAGTTTCAAGCGAACACGTCAGCATTAATTGGCTCGCGTGCTCATTTTCTTTGACGTGTTGATGGCCAAAAAGAGTTTGGCTTTGCCGCTATGCAAAAACGATGCCACATCATCATCATTCCTGAAATGAGTGATTTGACGGCAATGAGGCGGGGGATTACTTCACGGAGACAAGGCTGCCGATAGCATTCATAGCATAACATAAACAAACTTCAGCTCCCGCATCGATCGGTTGCCTACTCAGCGAACGTTCTTCGCCATGCGCACAACATTTATGACAATCAAGCCGATGACTGATGACTGATGACTCAGGCGAATTATGATCATTGATCGCACTATGCACGATTGCAGACAAATCCTTAGCAATGTAAATCTAAACATCTGTTCACTTTTCTCTCTCTCTCTCTCTCTCTCTCTCTCTCTCTTGGTCGGGAACCATGTCGAAAGAGATCTGAATCAAATCTTCTTCTTCTGATTTCTTAAATAAAAATTATGAAATTTTAAAACAAGCAAAGAAACGAAAAAAAAAAGAAATGAAAAAGATGAGTAATTTTTTTTTTCTTTTTGTTGTTTTGAATTTCATTGAAATGAAGCGAATTTCGTTCGGTTTCACCTGAGCGAAGCAGGCAACGATTCGTTGTTTGTCATTATGTTTTGGTAATCCTGCAGCTTTGCGTTTAAGCCTTTTATTTATGAAATCGTATGGAGGTAAATAAAGAAATTAAAACAGCTGTGATTTCTTCAAAAGATTCAGCCTAATTTTGTTTGCGTGTTTGCCTTAGCGGCAAGCAACATGAGGCGATGAGGCATGGCTGTGTTTATGTGAAATCCCCAAGGATTAGAAAATGTTTTCGGATGTCAAGTCACGAACATGCTTTTTAATGTTGTAGGCTTACAAAATTTGTTGTACCTGTGTATGTATGCAGGTATGTATGTGTGTATGTAGTTTCGCTATGCTTCTGACAGTAGCACACAATGATAACAGCAACAGCAACAACAAAGTATGTGCATGTATATATGGTACATACATATGGCAATACATATGTACGGCTTGAGCACCTGACTGAGGAGGGGCTTACGTGTGCGACGGCCGCTTGAACAGTTTTGCGCGCAAAAACGCGCAACATGCAGCGCCGAAGCGTAGACAAAGACTGCGACAGTGCCAGAGTGGCAGTGGGAGAGTGCCAGTGAATGTGTGTAACCGTGTAGCTGTGGCTGTGGCTGTGACTGTGGCTGTGTCTGCGGCAGTGGCAGTGGCAGCAGCGAGCGTAAATTCAACAGGAAAATCCCTTAATTGGAATAAATTAACTGTTATTGCGCACAGGCACATATGCACTCTGGTACACACAGTGAGAAAAGATACACATGTAATGAATTAGCACGGTGCCGCCACAAATGTATCTACGCCCGTAGCGTAGCAGCAGCAGCAGCAGCAGTTGTTTCTGTCACTAGAGAATAGATTGCGAAAAATATGCGAGCCACTCGAATTACACTACACTACACTACACTACACTACACGGGAAATAAACAAAAGAGGGCCATATACCAGCGTCGTATATAATGAAATGTGCTTTACCTGGCAGAGGGAAACGAAGCTGCAGTTTGGCAAGCACTGCGGCGGTTTGCGAAGCACTGCTACGCATACGATACCGTGCGCGCCAGGCACTTCACACGCACATTTGGGTCAAAGTTCATGTTTGCCTGCTCGCTGAGCTGCTCGCCAGCTCCGTATACCCGTATACCGGAAAATGGTGCTCTAGTAACATCAGAGCACACCACACCACACCAGGAATTAGACGAACGCAAAAGCAGCAAATTTGTTTGGCATAAACTTGAAAATCCTGTTCTGTTATGCAACGCAGCTAATTGAGTGTAAAAAGGATTCTCGCATTCGAGGCGTGCTTTTTTTTCTCGTGTCTTGCATATTCTCGAGGCGTTTTCTGTCGAAATGAAGCACAATGAACGACGCCTATCAATGACAGTTTTAATTTCCAGAATGAGCTCACTATACGTATACACGCTGCATATGCATGTATGCACGAGTGCATGTATGTATGTGTGCAGTAGTATGTACAAGCGAGAGGAACGCTTATCAGCTTGCCTACGCGCTTATGTACCCACATGAGGAGATAAGAGTCCGAATTTTTTATTTTTAATATTTATTTTGTTTGCTTGCCTGGCTGCGTTATAAAGCAATTATTTACTTTCTGTCATATACACATATGTACATATGGATATGTATATGTATATGTAAATATGCGTCTATGTATTAATGTATGTATATGCCTAGGTATGTACAATATGTAGTGTATATGATGATGATGAACATATCATTATAGCAACAAGTTACAATTTACGTTTGCCTGTGAGGCGAATAGACTTACCCGTTATTTGTTTTTATTATTTTGTTGTTGTTGTTGCTGTTGTGTTTGAGTTGTTTTGCTCGAAATGCTGTAATGCTTAATGGAAATAAAATCCAATCAGGCTTCAGACTGCGATAGTGTTGTCAGGCTATTCAATTAAAATGCCGTCGATTCGTAATATTTTAATTAATGTTAATCAGTTCGGTATGTCGCAATCGTAATGCGTGCGGGGCGAGTGCGCTTCAATAATATTATCGCGTCGCCATATTGAACGCGCCATGGCACGGTTTCTATCCGCTGTTCGCTGTTCGCAGTTCGCTGCTCACTCCACGCTCCCCGTTCTCCCCGCTCCATGCTGCCCGCTGTTCACTGTTGGCTGTTGGCTGTTTGCTATTTGCTGGCTTGTTTAACGGTTATTTTACGCGTTCACAAATCAATTGAATTCGATTGGGCTCAATTAGGAAATAAACTACGCTTGTCTATCTATAAACACAAACACTTTCAGCAGGCACGCACAGCCGTGTCTGACGTCTCCATATGATTTCGCTTTAATTTCTTGTTTCTTTTGTTTTTTTTTTTCTTTACTTTTCATTTTTTTTTTTCTTTTTTCTTTGGTAGTTGTGCGTGTGCTCTGCTCTATTTTTAGCTGCCGCACGCCCAAGGCACAAGTATCCTTGATTGTTTAACAAAAAAAAAAAAAAAAAAAATACAAAAAAAAATCCTTTATTTATATTTTCCTTATGCTTTTTCTTTCTCAGTGTTTTATTTTCCACTAGGCAAACCGCGCACAATTGCGTTCCTTTTGCCAACGCTGACGGCGAACGACTGCCAAAAAAAATAATACAAAAAATTGAGTTCTTTTTTGTCGCACTATCTTTGCCGCTGCCGCAGCCGCTGCCACAGTCGCTGTCGCTGTCGCTGTTGCTGTCGTTTGCCGCTGACGCTCGGCGTATAAATATCTACGAGATTCGCAGAACAGCAGTACACATGAGTATACATTTGGTATATCTGTTTGCTTGTTTGTTTGCATGTATATATGTTTGTGTGTGTGTATACTCGAACGAATGCCGTCGCACACACTACGAAATTCGTACACAAGCACGCGCGCACTCAACAAAAAACACAGCAACAATGCTCAACGCTCATTCCCGTCTTTGTTGCTTCGTTGTTGTTCTATTCTGCACATCGGGCGAGCGTTCGCTTATCAAAAGCGGCTCTGCTCAATTTCGTTTGACGACGTGTTGGCAACGGCATCGGCATCGACGCCAGCGTCAGCGTCAACGCAGCTGTCAGCGCCGCACGATCAAATGCTTGTTGCTCTTTCTACTTCACTCGTGTGCCAGCCGAGTCAGTTCCTGTGCCAGTGCGTCAATGCATATGGTATAGGCTATATGTGGTATGTGGTGTGTGGCATGTGGTGTGTGGTGTGTGGCATGTGGTGTGCGGCATGTGGTGTGTGCGGTTGCAACGGTGGTTATTCATAAAATTATCACTCACGCTCCACTCATCGCCGTTTACATGCGAGTGACGAATTGAGTGACTGAAAAAGTAAGCAGAAAATTAATGTTCATTACATTCTGTGTAGTTCTCTGCCAAGTTCTGAAAGTCAACAGCAAAAACACTCAACCGATATTCATTTGCCATAGTGAAATGACTCAACTACTCCAGCACGCATATCACGGTGAGCGAAATCTCGCGAAGGCATTGCAGCCAACAGAAATCTATTGCGAATCGCTCTCAGCTACAGTGAGCGTCAAGAAAATGGCCGCTTACGCTGTCAAATGCCAATTGTCTATGAAGCAGAATATTAGCTTATAATATAAATGCATGAGCAGTTGATTAATATATTGCCTATACAATGCATAAATATATTGAGGAACTTCATATGTGCGCATAGAAATGCATGCGGACTTGTCATTTGGACTGCTGAACCGTTGACTTGATCTGGGCGACACTTTTATTGCCATTGCGGTTATTGGATGAAGTTGTGAAACGACGACAAATGAACCCGCAATCACAACAACGCTTCATAAGATGCGTAATCAATTTTGGTTACGATGCCCGATGCCCGATGCCCAATTAGGTTATGCATTTGATTTTATAGTGTCCTTTGTTTTTGCACGTTGACAATAACCTTTACGGTGTCGATTTCAGTCAGCGCCAGATTTGCTTGTGCAAAATCCATCCCACAAGCGATGATGATTTTTCGCTCGAACATGCGTCACGCAATTCAGTTTGCACACATGTAGGCAGGAGTGTGCATGTGTGCATGTGACTTACTGTGTATTGTCTGCAGAAGGTCCTTGTCAGGCGGTGGCCGAACAAAAAGGCAAGCAAGTAGAACATTTGCGCAACACATGTCAATGGCATGCCTGCAGTTTGCAATTTATGCACGCCCCCGCCGCACGCTAAGCAGTGCAGAAATGACAGAAATGACAGAAACGACTGAAACGACTGAGATGCCAGATACATATACTCGCATGTATATGGACAGCAGCAAAGTCGAGCACTTTGTGCATGCAAATCCTTTGTTCGACACTCGGCACAGCTTGAGCACATTTTCAGATAATGTCACTGAAACACAGCCACACATACACACACACGCACACACACGCACACATGCACTCACACTACCCAAATTAGTCATCAGCACTGTGTGGAGGAAATGCGTTGCTTTCCCAGATCAGCTCAGCTCAGCTCAGTCGAGCTTAGCTACAAAGTCATCGTTTTATCACCCAAGCCTAAGCGCAGCCAAAAGCCAACAGAAACGTATCGTACAGCAACAACAAGAGCAACAGCAACAGCAACAGCAACACAGAATATAACTTTCAATCGAAGCCAAGCATCAGGCATCGTTTGGATTTCTTTCAGCATCGGCATCGGCCACGTCGCCAGGCGCAGAGCTGCGAGAGTCGCTGTGCGGCTGGCAAATGCAAAAATCATTTCAAAATCAACGCTCGCAGCCGCAGTTAACCCATTCAAATGTTTTTGCTGTCATTGCTGCTGTTGTTGTTGTTGTTGCTGAATGTGCGCTGGCATTAAATACAATTTAAAATGTACGACGATGAGCGTAGATACACACACACACACACACGCACACACACACACATGAAAGCAGCAATTTCAATGCTCAATTCGAGCACACGATACTTGCTTGGACTTTGTTGTCGTCTACAACGTTTTTTGTTGTTTCCTTTTTGTGTTTTTTTTTTTGCTGTTTTGTTTTTTTTTTTCCTTGTTTTTTTTTTTCGTTGTTTTGTTTTTCTCATTGAGTTTTGTGTGGTTACTTTCTTGTGTTGTTGTGTTGTTATGTTGTTGTATGCTCGGCAATGCCAGCGTCATCAAGTTTTATGAGCAATTACAACATCTGTTGAATATCGTGCTCCAGAATAAGAATTCATCTGCCTCTGTGTGTACGACGCGCCGGACTATCTGTATCTGAGTATGTATTTGCATGTGTGTGTGTGTGTATGTGTGTGTGTGTGTGTGTGTAAGTGTGAGTATGTGGGTATGTGAGCACATTGCCAAAGCAGAATACAAATAACAGATGACGATAAGCAAGGCAAATGGGTAACGGGCAAGGGGCAGCGGGAGACGTGAACGTGAACGTGAGACGGATGACGGGAGAATCGAGAAAACACCAGCAGAACTTGGCATTGAAAGAACTTTTACGAGCATTTCTCTGCTAAGTATTTGTATACAATTCGTTGCCTCCCTCTTCTCGTTATTAGCCTTTATACATAATAATTGAGTATTGCAGAAATATTCTTTTGATTTACAATTTCTTCTATCATTTTGTCTTGTTCACTTCACACATTTCGACTTGTGAATGTATGTGCATACTACATAATCAAAACTACTTATCTAAGTAGTATGTGATGGATGCTAGAGAGATGTGCCAAGCATCGCACACTAATGATAATAATGGGGTTTCCCTTATCTGTGAATACATTACAAGTTGACTTCATCAGTACTGCGCTGCGTCTGTTTTCAGAACGCAAAGAATGATTGGGCAATGTTCCTATTTTCCTACTGTAGTCCGGCATTAGAAACTAACAAGTTTTGAATGTATACAACAAAATTTGACCCTGTACTGAAACTTAAATGATATACATACTATGAAAGTAGATAAGTGATTATTATGAGAGAACACTGATTAGATGCTGTGAAGAAGGTTCGATATGCCAACAGACACAACAAAAGAGAAAGAGAATTGTCGATGCTAAAAACTTTCCATGCAATTCGAAGTCCTTCAGCTTCAGACGAATTGTAGACTTGTTTGATCTTCAGGAGCGAGTAGCTAATGAGTTTCCTCTAGGTTGGCAAATGCTGGCAGTCTATGCTTGAGCGAAGCTTCCTCGTGCACAGCAGCTGTGCGCACTGGCAAAGGACAACGCACATCTGCACAATGAATGGCAGCAGCAATGCAGGGTAGGGCCAGCAGCCGGGGGGAGGTACTTCCAATGAAACTCTTCTTTCGGCAGTGAGCTATGAAATTATGCGATAATTAATTTCGCAGGCAAATACACATGCAGCGCACAAATCGTTGACGAAAATCAAAGGATTTCTTTTTGAAATCCTTTTGTTTTCGCTGGCTAGAAGGCAGCGTTTAGTGGCGCATTGTTTTCAGTGCTTTTTTGTATTAGATGCCAGGACATTATGCTGCGCCTTGAGCTGGGCTACCGCAAATACGAATGTCCTGCTCAAAAAAGAAACGAGGGAACAAACACGAAACCAATTCATACCGAAATGCTCAAGCGTGGAATTAACGAACCAAAGCGGAAATACGGCTTGGCCTCTGGCGGCTGAGCTGGCAGCCTGGCTGGCCGGGATTCTGCTCTACACAATGACAACAATAAAAACCAAACTACAAGCATCATGAATTTTAGCATGCATTTTTGCTATTTGTGCCACGATTTGGGCGCGCAAAAATCAGCTTCAGCTTCAGCTTCTGTTTTTATTCTTTTCTTTTTTTTTTTTTTTGTTTGCTATGTTATTTTTCCCTCATTTAAAGGATTTTTGGATTTTTTAATATTTTTTGGATTTTGTTTTTTTTTTCTCAATTTGTTTTTTTTTTTTTGTGTTTGAAATGTTCACTAAAACAAAAGACGCAGATTTCAATTGTTTGCCTGCATTGTTTACAAGGGTTTGAAGTATTTTATAAGTTCTTTTGTCTCACTGGCAGCACTCGACACATGCGAGCACAGGGGGACGAGAACAGCGGGCGCGCGCATGCGAGTGACTGCACCAAAAGTGGTGGGTTGCTTTGCCTTGCCTTGTCCTGCCTTGCCTTGCGCAAGGATGTCAGCACGAAAAGGCTTTCGAAAATGTGCAGAGTGCGTCAAAGCACTTCAAGTGACATCAACAGGCTGACTGACTTCGCCAAGGGTATGCACACACACACACACACACATACACACCCATTCACACACACATTGGCATTTGCATTTCTATATAGGACACTGCATACTGCCTGCACTCCCCCCGACCGCAGCAAAGCCACAGCGACAGTCGAAGCCACAACCGTAGCGACAAACACAGCCAAGCCACAAAAGGCAACACAAAGTATTCGAGTGTCTATCAGCGAATGCGTGAACTCGAATCCGAGCTGCTTGCTGCTGCTGATAGATATCCTTGCGCACATCCTGATGCACTGCACTGCATTGCGGTTGTGAGTCTTCAGCAGACGCGAACTGCGCAGCGGCACCGCACACACCCCACACACGCCACACGCGCCACATGCCCCATGCAGCGACTCAGGTGCCGAGAGGTGAACGTCGTCGTGTCATTTAATGAAGACTTCCGTTAATTACCGTTAAATTACTCGAAACTCAACTTCCGGTTTACATTACATAGCCGGAAACGTTTCCGTTCAAGGCAAACGCACAAATAAAAACTTAAACATTAAAAAAACAACGAACAGAAAAACAAAGTTTCAAAAAAAAAGGAGAAGAAAAAAAGAGAAAACAGTAAAGGGAAAACCTGCGGCATTTTCAATTAAATGTAAAATAAAAGTCAGGCTGCGCTCGGCGAAAAGGAAACTTTCGCCAACAAGAAAGACAAGAAAAAGTACGTGAATGAAATTAAGTGACTCAGTTTCAGTTTCAGTTTGCAGTTTGCAGTTGGCAGTTGCCAGTTGCCAGTTCGAATGCGAGTGCGAGTGCGAATCTGAGAAGAAGTTCGCAACCTACCTCAAGGCGCTGTCATGGCTGACAAATCAACATGCGCCCAGTTGCAGTCTGCTGCAAAATGACAAACACTTCCACAAAATCAAGAAATTTTCAAGCATTAACAGAATGTAAAAACAAAGAAAAATTATGTATTCGCTGCGGTGTCGAGCGATTTGCCTCTTATTATTTTTTCAACTATAAACTTGCACATACACACATAATCATGACATTCAAATGTGGGCACCATCAGCATCACCATCACCATACTCATCCGCATCATCATCATAATCATCATCATCTTGATGATGATGGCGCATTGTCGCTTGTTGCTGCTGTTCCTGTTGCTGCTGAAATGCTCAATGCAACAGGAACTGGGAGTGTGGCAGGCAGGGAGCATGGAAGGATGGGCGGGATTGCAGGCGCCTACTCTTTGCATACTCATGCGCGCATTTGCGAGTGCCGCCATTTTGTTTTCCTCAGCCATTTTTCACTTCCACCTACTTTCTTTAAAAAATGTTGACTGCTGTCATTAACATTGTTGCCGTCTGCGTCCCCATTGCCCGCATTGCCCGCATTACCCTCATCGCCGTTGACTGAGTGACTTGCTCACCCAGGCGGCGTCGACATGGTCGTCATCGTCTGCGGCTCAAACAGCAGCCGTGCAGCACGTTCACTGTGTCATAATGAAGTTGGTTGAAGGTATTCAAATGCGCAATGTAAGCATTTCTTCTGCTTTTCCCTCCATTGCCCCCATTCTTCCCATTTTAACGATTGCTCACGCTAAATGTTTTAGCATAACGCGAAGTGCAACTCAAGCGATTTATATTCATTTTCACCTACCTGTAGGGTTTTTCCTTTTCTCTGCTTCTTTCTCTCTATTTTTTTCTAACACAAATACTTGGCATAAATATTCATTGAAAATGTTCTGTTCTGCTTGGTTCAGTTCAGTTTGGTTCGGTTCTGTCCAAAGCTGAGTTCACTTAAGCAACTGCAGCATTGTTATATTCGCTTAAAGTCTCTCAGACATGCATTTTACGCTTTGAAAATTTTAAAATGTCATAAGGCTTTCATCGACACGATTCTTTTAGCTTTAAAAAACACACAATGAAAAGTGGTATAAAGAAGCAGTGGCCAGGTAATCTTGTACAGATTCTAGAGACGACCTCAGAGAGATTTAGCCAGGTTACACTGGCTCTATATTAAATTTGAAGGAACTATCCTAATCCTGCCTTCCATAACTCAGAAAGGGCAGCCTCGGGCATGGCAAACAAAAAATTACATTGCGATAAGACGTTGCGTTGCAGGCAGCCGCATATGTTTGAAGCCATTTTAGGTAATAAAAAAAAGAAGAGAAAAAAATAGGAAATGTAAAAATCAAATAACATTTCTCTTCTGTACGTTTATGTACGGACATCTATGAAATGATGTTCATATGCGTTGCATGTATCGTCTAAGCTTGTGTTGTGACTTCGATTGTTGTTATTGTTGTTGTTGATGTTGATGTCGACGATGATGGCAAAGCTGTAAGCGAAAAAATACGGTTTTGTTTTTCTTGCCCTGGGTTTGGAAACCCGCAGTTGATTGAGAAAAATGGCAAAACTTTCGACGGGTTTCCTGCTAAGCCCTGCCCATGCCCTGGCGCCCCCGCAGTCGTTTGGTCTGGTTAAAAAGTTATGAAAATTTATAGCATGCCAATAGAAGCGCCAAAGCAAAACCGAAAACCTGCAACCGAAACCGAAGCGCCGCTCAAGCACACAACTATGCCAGCGATACGCTGCCACACACCTGCACACCTGCACACATGCACACCTGCACACCTTCATACATGCCACAGCGCCGCGCTGCCCCACTTCCCTGCTCACCTGCTGCCAGATCGTTGGCATAAGTTTTTGCTTGCTGCGAATAAAATAAACCGCAAAGCTTGTTGCTTGAAGTTTTTAAAACGATAATAACGATAATAATATTTAGTGAGCTGCTGGCCAGGCCACGGCGGTCAGGCCACTGTGCAGAGTCCTCTCGTTCCACTTGCAGGTGGCCGCGCACCTGAGTTGGGTTGCGGCTGCTGCTCGTGCAGCTCCTGCGGCAAGCAAGCCAGCAAAGTCATATGCTACGCAGAGCAAAAAGTAACGTCAGAGACCGCAGCAACCAAGGCAAAGACCAAGCGACCAAGCGTGTGGAATGCATGAAACAAAAGCGGAAAAGTGCCCAACCGCCGAATCAGCAGGCAACACTACTCAGATGCCAACTTGTGTGATTCCAGTTTGGGGGCAATCGCTTTTTATGCGCCATGGCCATGGCTGTGGCTGGGGCTGGGGCTGGGGCCGAGTCGAAACAAATCGATTGTTACTAATGCAGAGGCACTGATTTAGAAAACGGCATTGATTTCCTGCTTGCCAGAGTTGCCAGGCCAGCGAGCGTCGTGTTGGCAAAGTTAGCAAGTTTGGCGGATGTGTAGATGCTATTAAATTATTGAACTTTGTTCAGTCGGAAAATTTGTGCAAACAATGCAGGCACATGCGAGTGTGTGAGTGTGTAGCATAGCACAAGGCGCTCTATGAACATACGTACTTATAATAATACACTCGCATGCCAAAGTGACGACGCGAGTGGCGAGGGAACAGCAGCAGGGACACAGGGGTGAAGCAGAATCGCATTGAGATTGAAGAAGCATTCGAGGCAATAAAAAGCTTCAACAAAACATAAGTTTTTCTATCTCTCTTTCGCTCATTTTTTCGATTGTTTTTTGTTTTATTTTTCTTTTTTTTTTGTTTTTCATTTAATAAACTATTTCCGGTTTGGTCCAAGTGTAGAAACAAAAGCAACATTGAGCAGCATTGAGCATGCGAGGGAGCATAGACGACACTGAGGCACGAGTATGCGACCCACTGCTGTGGGAATGCATAAATTCGTCTCTTAAATACGCCATGCGATGCGAGACGAGGTGAGACGAGGCAAGGCGCAGTCGTTTTATATGCAAATTATAAAGCACCAACAAATGAACGTACAAAGCATCACATGAACATCCATGACACACGACGCGCCGCCTTCCGTTCCGTTCCGATCCGGACCGTTTCGTACAGATTAGCAGGCAGTCGGGCATCGGGCAATGATGACACTGCGGACGCTGTGCCCAATGTCGCTGATGTGTCTGCGATCTGGCTTGTGACAAATCTAATCTGTGCGGGACATGACGGACGCAGACGAAAAGACAAACGCAATCGCAATCGCAAAGCAATGACAAATCAGTGACAATGTATGCCCATTGTCTCAGCATGAGTTTCTATTTTTCTTTCTGCGACGTCAAGTATTTCTGTGTGTCTGTCTGTTTTTTTTCTTTTTTTTTTTTCGATTTCTTTTGTTTTCCTGGCATGAAGCAATTTGAGTTTAAAGTGTGCTGCGGGTGAAGTTTGTAAGTCATGAAATGAACCTAATTGAACCTAACTCAACTGATTTGAGCTCAACTGCAGCTGATGCTGTGGCTGTGGCTGTTGCTGTGGCTGTGGCTATTGCGTCATGAAGACCAACAGCGGTTCAAGTTATTCAGCGCCTGCCTGCGAGAACTCAAACTGAAACTGAAGCGGAAGTGATGGTCTCTCGGCATTAACGAATACATTTCGACGCCATAAAAAAGGGCAGTCAAGATAAATAACTGTAATTTCAAATATACCTAAACGCTTATGCACATATTGTACATATATATGGATGTGTGTGTGTGTGTGTGTGTGTGTGTGTGTGTGTGAGTGTATACAGTACGTATATGTATGTATATGCCTATGTTTGTATATGTGCAGTCAGTGCTGTCCATACCTTTGAAAAACAAATCAATGGGAAACGAATAAAAGATGCGGAGAAAAAATTGCAAACAATAAAATGAAAATCTGTTTGGATATTCAATTCATTGACTGACCCAAAAGTGCGCCAAAGCAAATAAAAAACAAATAAAGAACGCCTGCACACAGGCAACAAAACAAAAACAGAAGCACAAAAAAAAAATACAAAATAAAAAATAAAAAATAAAACAGCAGAAAAAACCAAACAATAACAATGAAAAGAACGAAAGCCAAGCAAATCAAAACCAAAAGAAAAAATAAATGATATAAAAAAAATCGAAAGGGAAAAGAAATGTGCAAATAAAGCAAACGCAATAAATAAATAAAATCAATCAACAAGTGGAAGCCTGCAAGTCAAGCCGCGACGTGTCCCAAACAGCGGCGCAGCAGCCAACCAGGCAGCCAGCAGCAAGGATGCTCCGGCACAATAAGAACAGAAAGCAGCAGAAGAAGCAGAAGAAGACACCAGACGACTGCTCTCCTCGTCTGTCTGCTAATATTTGTGCGAGCAAGGCAGCGAGTTATACGTGCATGAACTGCCAACGAACAATAGCCGAATTATCCTTTGGGAGCACCGGCCACGGCAACGGCAAAGGCAAAGGCAACAGCCAAGGAGCCAAAGGCACCGGCATAGGCAACGGCTTGGCGTTGGTCAATAAAAACCAAAATAAAAATAGAAATAAAATGTAAGCAAGCAACCCTGGACCGATGGGCTGGGGCCAACACACTTCGATTTGATTGAAGATCTCCCACATAAACATTAAACAATCAAATCAGACCAAGGTGACATCGATTACAACAAACTCTGCAAAGTTAAGGAGCTGCCTTTTCTGCTTGTTCTTCTTTTTTATATTTGTTTTGTTTCTCTGGTTCTTCGACTAACCACAAGTGGACTGCGAGTCACTTTCCACATCATCAAAGCCAATCTCAAGATTAGACACAGATGATGCTGCTGCAGGTGCAGTTCGAGTGAATGCGAATCAGTTCAAGCGGAATCCGGAATCGAGCATCTTCATTGGCATATGCTAAGTTGCTTGGTTTGCCCAAAGAAGTCAGGAACTTTTCGGAACATGGAGAATTCAACGATCTATGACAAACATCAGCTCCGACTTCGATTCGACTTTACTAAAATTGAAATTCTATTGCACGCGCAGCGACTGTGAAAAATCGGGAACTGTGCATTACTCGTGTCTGTGTGGATACTCAGTTTTAATTTCGAGGAGAATTTGTGTCATGTGTCCATCCCTGGCGGACGATGCTGGACTCTGGGCTGCTAAATCAAGCAGAAAATGTCAGGAATGCGAACGTGCATAATTGGGAATAGTTTGCCTTATTAAGTGGACATTTAATTTACCTGAGTGCATTTCTTGACAATTCCAACCAAGCGGACGGCTGAGCCCCGAGCCCCGAGCCCTGAGCCCGTGCTTGGCAGCTGCCTGCTGCTGTTTATTTTGTTCAATCATTAATTTAATTAAAATATGCACACACACATGGGCATGATATGGTTAGGATATGTAGATTTATGTGAGTGCGCCGGTGCTGCTGTGCTGCAGGATATTTTGCATAAAGCGTTGGGTAATCGGTGGCGCAGCAGGCAGCATAAATGCGAATATCCTAAATGTCAGCTTAGCTGGCACACACACCCACACACACACACACACACACACACACACACACACACTGGCACGTACTAAGAAACTAAGAAAATCCTGGCGAAACGCGTGCAAAGTGGTTCGAGTCGCAGTCAGCGTCAGAGTCAGAGTCAGAGTCGCAGTCGAAGTCGTCGGCTGTGTGAAGCCTCACGCACTAATGTAATAAAATAATCATAAATAAATAATGATGATGTTCGTACGCGCCGTCACTGCCGATGCTGCTGCTGCTCCCGCTCCTGCTCCTGCTCCTGCTGATTGTTGTGTACGCCGACGGATGAGGAGCTTGTGTATGCATGACTTAATGTATGCACATTTATGTACGAACATACGTGGCTGTGCCTGCTCCTGTGCCTGTGCCTGTGCCTCTGCTCCTGCCTCTGCCTGTGCCTGCTCAGTTTGTATGACTTCACTTTACATAGCTGTATGTTTGTTTGTCTTTTTGGTTTTTGTTTGTTTGTTTGTTTGTTTGTTTGTTTGCTTGACTGTTGGCTGTTGGCTGCTGGCTTCTGGTTGCTTGTGTTGTTTTGTGTTGTGTTGTTGCGTTGCGTTGCGTTGCGTTGTGTTTGTATGCAAATACACTTAAGTGCAAAGGCATTTATCTGCATCCCCCCAAAAAGTGAGAAGGTGAAAGGCTCAACCCTGCACAAAACCCACCCACAGAACCATCAGGCAAGCGTATCTGCAAGCCGTGCCGCAAAATAAAGTGGAATCAGCCAATAGGCAGTCAGTCAGTCAGTCAGTCAGCCAAGTGCCCAAGACGACGTGGCTGGAGCAGCAGAAGCTATGAAAGATTCAAACGTGCCAAGACGTTGCCATGCACCATGGCTGCGTGAGTGTGAGCTGTGAGCTGTGCGCTGTGTGTTGCGCAAATAAATTGCTATGAAATTTTACCCAAAAGTCAGTTGTGTATGCCAACACAGCCAAGCAAGCAGCCAAGCAACCAAAACAAAAATGAGAATGTAAAAAATTAAATAAAATAAAATAAAATAAAATGAAATGAAATGAAATGAAACGAAATGAAAAGAGACGAAAACACAAAACATGTGTTCCTCATGTCTGTGGACGCCACGTCGGCACGTCGCGGGGCAGCACTAGGCAGCGCGCAACTGTCTGTCGATTTGTCTGTCTGCTTGTCCGTCCGTAAGGCCGTATGTCCGTAACTGTCTGTCTGATTGTCTCTTCGCCGCTTCGTAGGCAATCATCTCGAAGCGCTCCCCTCGCCATAATTGTGCGCGCTTCAATGGCCCATTTTTGTATGAATCTGCGGATGGATGCTGGCACATGCATATGATCATATTTGAATGTGTGCCATAAAGCACATGCATATATGCATGAAACTGACTATGTGCGTGTGTGCGTGTGTGCGTGAGTGCGCAATGATGTATGCATACGTTCGTATAAAAAGAAAGAGATGGGAGTCGAGTCTGCTGGCATACTTAAACATTTGAATACACAACGCGGCGCACATGCAATCCAATTCAATTTGGCTTCTCACGCGTTTATTTATTTGTTTGCCCATCCGACTGTCCCGCTTGCCGTCTCTCGCTCGCTGCATTGCCTCTATGATTGCCTGTGTGTCAGTCAGTTTGGCTGCATGTTTATTTTATTTTCATTTAAATCAACTTTATCGAGCAATTTGCATGTATTTTTTAGGCTTTGCGTTCTTGTTCCTTAATCGTTCTTCTTTTCTCTTCATTTTTCTTTGTTTTCTTTTCTTTTCTTTTTTTGTTTTCTTTTATAGTTTTGTTTATGCACTTTGCATACGCTTAATATTTTATTTAATTGCTGTTAAGTGCTTTGCACCTTTACAAATATAATTAGCTGAAAATGTGCGAAATATCATGCCAATCATTTGATCATTATGTGGCTACAACACAAACAAGGGATGCACAGCCCTCAGCTCCAAACACCAATTGTAGAATGTTTTAAAGAATCAAACATATATTTATCTAACTAAGTATCTGTTATATGAAATAAATTCTATATTTTCTTTCAACGTTCATTAGATCGTTTCATTTCTAACCTACATATACTAGACAATCTTCAAGGATAATTAGTGATATAATATATAGATATATAATATATATACTAGATTAAATCAATGAAACCAAAGTTGAAAAATCATAACTATTGCCTTAATAATGTGATCTTTTAACCTCGTATCCTCAAGGAAATTCATCCACATTTGAGATTTTTAGTATTTATATTTAGCTGGCGAAATTCAGATTCCTGCCAAAGGAAACGGAACTTCAAACCAAATGTAGCTTAGTATAATTATTTTAAGACGCAATGTCAGTTGTTGCTAATATAGTCAACGCTGGCCGTTATTAGATCTTTATTATTTTTGTGTTTTTCTTTTTCATTCATATTATTTGAAGTCAACAGTTCAAAACTAATATATTTTGCAACTTTGTGAAAACAAAAATGAAATGAAGGGGCTACAATTGAAGCAAATCGAGCGCCTAATGGGATTCACCCGTTAATTGATAAAGCAATTCGAGTTCGTAGCTCTGCTCCTGATCTACCTCAATGTGAAATGCAAAGTTGCCGTTAAGTGAACATTTTGAACCAAGTAATCGCATGCAAATATTTGCAAAAACTATGCGCTGTGCGGAAAAGTTCCATCGGCTGCCCTTTACTTTTCCAATTTTCGTTGGAGTGAATAATTGCAGTGTCTGCAGCATAAACTCGGTTACTTAAGTAAAACTTGAAAGATTGAGCATAATTTTCGCAGCGTTTTATGGCAAACAACTTTGGCTAGCAGAAAATCTACATAAATCCTTTCCTGCCCTGCCCTACCCTGCTCTACCCTACCCTGCCAACGAAACTCTTCAGCAATGTAAAAGTTTCTCGCAGAGCGCAGCACAGCTCCGAGCGCAAATGCGTTAATAAAATATTGTATGAAAAACTATTTTGCAATGTCTATAAAAACTTGGCAGATAAATATTTAAGGGCCATAACTTGTCACATACAAAGCCCATGTCGAAGCGCTCAAACGCGCGTTCACTCACACACACACACACACACACACACACACCCACAAACTCAAGGCAAAACCGCAAGAAACTTATAAAGTGCCATGCGCCATGTGCGGCGCATATATTTTGGCAACAGCTTAAAACTGCACTAAGAAAACTGACTTAAACCTTCGCCATGTCGTCCGCTCCTACACTGCGAGCATGCGACACTCTCGCACACACACACACACACACACACATTCGTTGGTACTGAACTGCACGACGTACGACCCGCAGATCTGGCTTGCCTGCGTGTCCGTGTGCGTGTGTGTGTGCATGTGCATGTGCATGTCATGCGACGGCGACGGCAACGGCGACGGCGACTTTAAGTGCCATTCGTCTTGAAATAAATGTCGTTTTACTCACTTTGTCTTTGGCTTTGTTTTGGCTGCGCTGGGCTGCGATCCGCTGAGTCGAAGACGCTGCTGATGATGGCCTGAAGTCTGCTGCACACTTCGTCCGTGGTGGCTGCGGTCGAGAGTGGATGGCGGCGCGCGTGTGTGTATGATAGCGTGAACTCATATGCCATGCACCGCATACATTTTCCAATTTCCGCAAACACGCAGACTGGCTCACTGGCTCACTGGTTGACTGGCTGACTGGCTGACTGGCTGGCAGTGTATGAAGCTGCAGGCATAGCTGTTGGCGTGTACGAATTTTATTGTATTCTGAGTGCCGCGAAAATTTACAGCTGTTGGCTATTGGCTGAAAGTCGGTAGCTGCTAGTTGATACTTGGTAGTTAGCAAAGCTGCCAGCGACAATGAAAAAAAAAAAAAAAAAAAATTCTTATTTATTTTGAATATTGTACATGGTAATCTGTAATATTATTTTTATTTAAAGCAAGCCATTTTATTTTATTTAATTTGCTGTTTGCTTTTTTCGTTTTATTTTCAGTATCACACAAAATGTTTTGTTGCCGGCGGCTGTTGCTTCGCTACGCAATGCGCTGTACAATTTACAACTGTCAGCGAGAATACTCATTGTTTCTGCGCTCTGTTGTTGCAGTACTTGTCACATATATGTACATTTATATGTAAATATTTATAGATATAGATGTATGTATATATGCCTGTGGTTATTTGTATGTGGGTATAGTTGGTCGATGCTAGTGAAAGGCTTTCACAATATTTTCACTTTTGCCGCGAGTAGAACCTGACACGTACGAATGCTGCAACTAAATGAATTTCAACAAATTGGCAAAGATGCTGTGACCTGTCGTCTTCAGTCGTCATCAACCGAGCCGAGCGTTGCAGGAGTAATGCCAAATGCACGAAGCACGAACAAGCCAACTAACGAAAGAGTACCATACCATACCAGAAGCAGAAGAGAGCAAGAGAGTGAGCGCGAGCCAGCGTGCGTCGGCTCGAAAAAAGCTCGAGAGCATCAATACGAAAAATTAACAATGACGATTACGACGCTGAGGCTGATACTGATGCTGATGCTGGCGCTGACGCTGATGAGGCGAATTATGCACTGCCCGCGAGCACCGAGCAGCCAAAGTGACAGAAAATATGGAACAAAGTGGCAGCAGCGAGAGTCAGCCGAGTGTGAGTCTGCCAGTGCGTACTTGCACACTACATTTAGTTGGGGAAATGTAAACAAACGTTACTACGAGCACGAGCAGAACTGTGCTGTGGGTGGGTGGCTTCGGCTTCGCGGCAAAAACTTGTCGCAGGGGTAAAATGTCGTGTCGATGCGCGGGCGTTCGTCGGCTGCTTGCCGAAGGGCTTGACTCGTTGTAATTCGTGGCACTGCAACATGGCATTTAATTAGCCACCGTTTGCATATTTTAACGGCGCAGTAATGTTTGCGAAAGGAGCGCAAGCCAAATGAGCGCTAGAGAATAGACTAACAGTATGGAGGGGAAATAGTGGATGGTTGACTAGCTTGCAAGTGAGCTATGCTGCGAATTGTTAAATTTTTCTTCAATTGTTCTTGTTGTTTTGTCCTCTTTTTTTTTGTTGTTGTTGTACTTTTATTGCATTAGCGCTTTCGTTCGAACTGTGACAAGGCACAAGGCTACTGACCTTTTCGCACCACCACCAACAACAACAACAACGGCAGTAGCAGTAGCAGCAGCAGCAGCAGCAACAGCAACAACTCGAAAAGCTCATTCACTGAGCACTACTGAGCAGAGGGAGTGAATTTTAATGCTGTTACTTGGTTACTTGTGCTACTGCCGCTGCTGCACGTGTCTGCATGTCGACAATTGTTGTCAGCCTTAGCGCTTGCAGCTTAGCTGCATGGAACGCGCATTCGCACGAGTTTAAAGCAATTTAAGCGCACAAGGAAAAAGCAGAAAATAGATAAAACTCCGAGGCTGAGTATTCTATACTCGAGAAAAGATAAATAAGCTACGCCTGAAGGCATACTATTTCGCTTCAAGTGTTTAAATGAATATTTGCCTGTTGGCTGTAGCTTTTATTTTAATTAATATGCTTGCCCGCAGAACGCCGTACAATTATTTTAATTAATAGCATTTTTCTTGTGGCGCAATTTGCAAAGAGCCACTTCGTCTGCGGCCTGCTGCTGCTTCATCAAATACCTAAGCTGCGTATACCATAGAAGAAAAGCGGAAATCACATAGTCATAGATTTTTGCGTAAACAATGAACCAGGCCAAGTGCCACTCATGCAAAAGTGTAAAGCGAGGGTCGCGCAACGCAGCCAACGCAGCCAACGCAAACGAGAACGAGAACGAGAATTAGAACAACAACGAAAAGAATTGTCTGCATGCTTCGCTTTGCTTTACTTTGCTTTTGTCCGCCCCTGCCACACTATCCGTAATCTGAGTGCCTTTAATTTGGGTTCAAACATTCGTCAAACACTAAATGGACGCAAATTTGTTTGCCAAAAACGAACAAAAGCTCGAAAAAGAAATGAAAAAATCCAAAAAATAAAAAAAAAACATATACGCAGAAGTGAAGAAAAACAGGACCAATAGCAAGAAAAGCGATACGCAGGACTGACACGGGCTGCCATTGCCATTATGCCAGACCACGCTGTACCTCGTATCGGAAGCCACTGCCTGCCAGCACCACCCAGCAGCCAGCACCCAGCGCTGAGCTGAGCTGAACTGAACTGAACTGAGCTGAAATGCGTCAAGCTACGCTCAGGCCAATGTCGCACACATTAATCAAAGCCACATAAATGCGCCGTCCGCGCCTCTGCGCTGTCCTCTGCTGCCTGTCCTGTCGCGTCCTGCGCTGCGTGTGTTCGCTCATTCGGCGTCCTTATACGAGTAACGCGTTTAATTGGCACAATTTTTTGTCACTTTGCGATGTTCCACGCTCACTTATACTTATTGTTTTTATGCAATCATTTCATCGTTTTTAGCTTTGCGAAATATGATACTGACATAAAAACTTTTTCATCTCTACTTTCTTTTTGTGAGTTGGTTGCTTGCTTGGGTTGTTGGTTGGGTTGTGGCTTGCTTGCTTGGTTGTTTGGTTAGTTGGGTGGTTGGCTTTTTTTCCCACTGCTTCCCTTCTGTTTTTTTCTTCTGTGTGCGTTGCATTGCGTTGCGTTGCGTTTCGGTTCGCTTCGCTGCTGATTTCGTTGCTGGCAAGAAATTAAAACGGAACCGGAAATGAGGCAGCAGCGATGGCAGCATCAGCAGCATGAAACGTGCACAATGACTTTCTATCATTTACTTTTTCTTTTCTTTTTTTTTTTTTTTTTGTGTTCAAATACGCTAACGAGGGCCTAACAGTTCCCAAGCAGACAGCCACCCAAGGAGCCAGCCAAGCAGCCAGTCAGGACACGAAAAAATCCAAAAAAAAAAAAAGAAGCGGAATAGGTGCAACAGTCGCTGTGGGAATATGTATACAAATCATAAAAAAAGAACACGTAAAAAATGCGAAACAAAAAAAAAAAAGCAAATGCGAAAAAAACTGTGAAAAAGTTAAGTAGGTTAAATTATATTTTGACACGCAGCCAAGTTTGCGTCGGGTCCTTTTGCGTTTGGGTTTGCATTTGAGTTTACGTTCAATGCGTGTTTTCGCATTTGATCTGAGCGCGAAACGCAGCGACAAAATGTCATAAATTTTGCATATGATTTTATATGTCAAATAGAGACGAAAAAGTGAAGAACGAAAAAAAAAAACAATGCTACGTAATAGCTTACATTGCTGACATTCATTAATCTTTATGAATGTCAAGTCATGCCTTAGTTGGCCCAAACGAGGATTTTTTAAATTACTCACAGAGTTGATATAAAATCTTTAAAAACATAACGTCACACTTCATAACACACACAAACACACCCACACACACACACAAGTTAACCACGTGAACGTATTTGTATTATGTAGGCTTCTATTTTCATTAGTGCTCCATCTCGATTTGTACACCCGACATTCCCCTGTGCATAGGATCACTTTCTTCTGTGAATTTCCACAATCGCCTTTTGATCATTCTATGCACATTCATTTTTGTTACGCAATGGGAAATATCCTCTAAATCGAATACATGACGCTGAACTTTAATCCAATTTATTGCCGACAAATGCTCCATACACTTTGCTATGCAAATGCACACTCATATGCTACCTCTGTGTCACTTCAGATCCGTTCTCCATAGCCTAGGTCTGAAAATCAGCCAAGCTAAGAACTCTCTCTCTCTCGCTCTCTGTGTCTCTCTCTCTCTTTCTGTTACCCTGGCTGTGTTTTATTTGAGTTTCACGCTTGGCGCGCAAAATGATTAATGACCAATTCTGGGCATTCATTCGGCTTCAAGTTTTGGTGGCGCTCACAGCATGGCTTCCGTGCCAGCCCAGAGTCTAATTTGACGAAAGCTGAACAATATCAAAAACAAAGAAAAAAACACACAAAAATATTACATAATACATAATGGCGCAAATGAAAGTACAGAAAATCCACTAAGCGAATCGCAGGAAAGCAGGTGAGTCAAAAGTAACCGAAAGAAAGGAATAAAGAAAGATGCAGATGGAGAAGCCTGTACGAGTCAGGTTCACACTTGACTGCAATGTCCTGTCTGCGAACCAGTTAAGAATTCCACTTCTGGGCATTGCAAGGATCGCTTTTCTTTCTCTGTGTACTTAGCTCAGTTCAGTGCGACTGCAAGTGGTCGGTTATGGTGCTCCTCGAATATTCGTGGATTTGGCAAAAACCAAAAAAAACTGAGAGATATACAAAAATGCAAGTCTAAGCTTAGAAATTTATGCCGTGGTTCACTTTATGGCGCGTAAATGACAAATGTGTCAAGCTTATTAAAAAGAGATACACATTCTGTGCTGCTTCGCATGTAAATAAATCGCAGGAGATTTTTCCTATTTTTCGTATTTAGCTTGTTTTTGAATTTATATTATTTTTTTTTTTTCTTTTTTTGTTTTGTTTTGTTTTTTTTTTTGTTTCGAGTTGAGTTGCGTTGTGTTGAGTTGCTTGGCACGCATTATTAAAATGGGATTTTGTTTGTGCTATTAAAAAAATGAAGCAGCAGCAAACAGCTAACTGAACGCGAGGAAGAGGAGCAGGGAGAGCAAGAGAAAAAAGGAAAGTAAGTGAGTGCAGCTAAAAACAGAGTAAAAAAGATGAATAACATGGCAATGCTTCACAAATAAAGGCAAATTGTGTGGCAATGTAAATATTGAAATAAAAGTGCCAGAAGTGCTGCGAGACGAGCTCAGCTCAGCGCAACTCAGCTCGCCAAAGCAGAAAAAAGGGGTGAGCACGTTAAACATGAAAATATTTGCGTAGCAGCACTCGAAAAGACAACGCAGCCTTGCGATGCCTGCCAGCCTGCCTGCCGCATAAAGGACATATTCGCACTCGCACTCACACGCTCAAGCTTACAAATATCGCACGGTCGACTGTCGACGGTCGTCGGTCGTCGGTCCTTGGTTGACGGTTGACGGTCTGAAAGGATGCTGATGCTGCTGATGCTGCTGCTTGTGCTGTTGTTGCTATTTGTTGGCAAATAAATTACAAACAAACGACGACAAAACATGCGTCAATTTATGTCAAAAGTCGCTTTTACTCACCGCCTGCTGTTCATACATTAATTAGCCAGGATATGCGCCGTTTTGTCTGCAATTTAGAAAAGAGCACAACAAAATGATAATTAAATTAGGTTAACAAGCGACAAACTGTAAGTCACTCACTCACACTTACACACACACACACACACACATACACTTTCATATATCATACTAATAATAATAATCATAATAATGATATGCTGCGTTGAATAAAAAATTGTAATCAAATAATTTTTAAGCAAAACGATTTGCTGCATGTTAGCATATTTTAATTAAATACAATCCACACACACACACACGCACAATCATAAAACTAACCACACACCACACAAAGATAGAGATGTGCACTCGCTGAAGCAAGCTGCGTGATAGCAGTGGCGGGTGTCAAAGACACGACCACCTGCCACGGCAACGCGGCCACACGACCGCAGAGCGATGTGCTCCGCTCCACGCGGACACGCAGACAGCCTCAAAGTAGGCAACACATTGCACACTTAAGTGGCCGAGAGTGACGCTGCTGGCCCGGCCCTAGCACTTCTGCACAACGATGATTAACAAAATGCTTGGAAACTATTTAAGATGTCTGCCTCTGCCTAGACTATTATCATTTTATTCTTTTTATATAAGCTTTTTAACTGCCACAGCACATAAGAGTTGACAGTTCTTTTGAGCAGCTGCAAATTTCCAGTTGATGGCATTTTATTTAGAATAACTCATCGCACCATAAAAAGGCAAGTAAGCTAACAAAAAGAGAACACAAAAGGTTCTCCAAAAACTGGTATGACTGTTCTATGCCTGCAGAAGATGCAAATACCTTACAAAGGACCAGCATGGCAGCATGGCAGCATTGTATATGTTTGTGGCAAATGCATCGAATAGATAAAAGCTGGAAAATTCTGGGATATGAATGCATATACAATCATGCCAAAGTAGCAAATCCAATGTTAATCCATGCTGCAGCACATTGCAACTTGGGACTGATGGCCGACAAGGGTTGCATATCATTATTATCAAACGGAAGTGCAGTGTATTGCATTTTATTTTTCTGAAAACTTAATGGCTTTGGCAGCTAACTGCTGGATGCTGGCTGTTGGATGTTGGCTACTCTCTCTCATCTCTCAACTCCCATCTCTTGTCTCCCTACCTCCTAACTCCTGCTCCTGCCCCACCTCGTGTGGATGTGGCAATGTGAAGCAATCAAGTCAGCCAAGTCAATGAGTAACGAACTAAACGAATGTCCGTCGTCCCACTGCCGACGACACTCGATTACCTGCGCCCGCATGGCAGACTTGCGGTTGCTTTTGTAGTTTCAGCGGAAAATCTTATTTTTGTGGTTTCATGTAATTAAAACTTTCCGTCTTTGCTTAGCATTCCTTTTCATTTATTTCCTTTCATTTCCTGACTCTTTCCTTTCTTTTCCATTCCTTTTCCATTTCCCTCTGCTCTGCTTTCTGTTTTATGACGTCGCTGCTGCTACTGCTGCTGCTGCTGATGATGATGCAATGAAGCTTGTCAAAGCTTCATGGAATTTTTGTAGCATACTTTTATGCGGTGCACATATATTTTACATAATTAATATTAAAAAATTGTTGTTCATAAAACGGAACGTTTTGTCAATGCAGAAGCGCAAGGAAATATACCAAACTGACATCATTAGCAAACTTTAATCCACTTTGCGTTCGCCGTGTCATGCGGTGACAGTGAAACAGCAACCAACAACAACAGCAGTGGCCCGCCCAGGAGTTGCCGTGTAAGCGTGCTCAACGCAATAAAACTTTAAACTCATTCAAAATGTCCCTGTCCAACAAAACAAGAAAAGGCAAAGCAAAAGAAAATTAAGGAAAATGTTTTGCGCTTACAACATGGAAATTTATTTCAAAAACAATTTAAACTTTGCACATTTGTTTCAAATATTCAGTGTCTGAATTTTGCTAAGCAAAGCTTAGATCCAACAACCAGACCGCCTCCCCCCCTCCAACCCACGCACGCAACACACGAACAGCAGCCCGGCAAGTGTTGGCAAGTGCATTATGAAGCAGAAGCGACGCACAAGCGCCAACGCAAACGCAAACTACGCTGCAAAGTATGCAACAGCAAAAGTGTGACAAGCCAACAACAACAGCAACAGTAACAACAAAAAAATAGACGAAGAAAGTGAAACAAACCGAAGGTGGCAAATAAAACGCTCGGTGGCGCAAGGTCCGCTGGCCCTATTGGTGTGAGCCCATTAGTGCGCCATAAACTCGTGCACATAATATGGCCTAAGCAAACCGACAAATCCGAAACCCATCCGAACCCAGCCAAAGCCAGCCAAAGCTAACCAAGCCATGCTGCTGACTATGCGCCTATACCCATTCGCAGCTTTCCCAGCTTAGGCCACGGCGAGGCGAGGCACCCGCATGAAACCACAACTGATGTTTACATTTTTAACTAAACAAACTTTTCACACAGAAAAAAAAAAAACCAAACCAAAAAAATAAAAAAAAAATTAGAACAAAAAAGAAAAAAGAAGAGCGAAAAAAAACATAATATGCTACAAAGAAGAAATACTCCAACCGTCAGCAGCGTCCAATGTGAGGCGTACAGGCAAGTCGAGCCAGGCGGACAAGTTGGGCAGCTGGCGAGTTGAGGCGAGTTGAGGCGAGTCGAGTCGAATGAATGAACCCAACTCAAGCGAGCGCTGGGCAAACCATCTTTCGGTTATACACACTCACATACACACACACGTACACACACACACACACACGCACGCAGAGTGTATGAGTGTGTGAGCATAAGCCGCGCGAGCAAGTGGCAGAGCGAGTTTCAACATTAAATTTAATGCATATAATATTGGCTAATGATGTTTACAGTAGGGATTAGAGGGCATTAAAATTGCTGAGGAATGCCACAGATACCACCTGCTGTGCTTTGCTGCTATCCCCCTGCCTCCACCCTCCACTCTACTCTACTCTACACTGCTGTGCTGTGCTGTGCTGTGCTTAGCTGTGCTTCACATTGCCAGGACATTGTGTCCGTGTGTTAGTCCGCCTTTCGTGCCGCTGCCCCGCAGCTGCTGTGCCAGCGGTCTGCGTTGTGGTTTCTATATGTAGAACTGTGTGCATACTCGGAGAGAACACGAGCATAAACACGTACAGGACGGACGGTATGGCGCATTGTTGGATGTAAGATTCTGTGCCAACAAAGATGGCCGCCACACTATATCCGGGTTCTGCTTGTTGTCGTATTCGTTGTTGCTGCTTTTGTTATTGTCGTTGTTGTTGTTGCTGTTGTTGTTTGTGTTATTGTCGCTTTGCTCTGTTTTATATAATACAAAACTTATTTGGCTCAGTTCGATTGTCCGTCCGCTTGGTTAACTAGACGGAACCTTTTTTGCCAGCCAACAGCAACAATTAAGACAACTGCCAGGACAGCATAGTCCTGCGTGCATTCGGTCTTCCGTTCCGTCGCTCAGTCGTTCCGTCGTTCGCTTGCTCAATATTGGCAACAGTTGTTAATTGATTGTGACTTTTCCTTTTTCCTTGTGCTTACACATTTAAATGCTTGGCACTGGCGTCGTCATTATCCTCGACGCTGATGTTATCGTTGGCTTTGGCGTTAGCATTCGCTTCGGCGTTTGTTTTGCCGTAAGCGAGCGCGCAGCAACAAGAAGCAACAGGCAATAGCGCAGCTTAATTAGGCCACAAACACTATTTCGCTATTGCCCCGGAAAGCAAGCAGCTATACAAAAACTTTTATTTTCAGCGAAATAAAAACAAAAACAAAACTGAAAAAAAAAAGAAAAACAAAATAAAAAGCTAAGAACAGCGCAAAAAAAAGAAAAAAACACGACAACAACAATTTCAAACTCATTAAAAATTGATTGACATTTTAAGCGTTGAGCGCTCAAACCATGATTATAGCTGCAGCAGCAACAACAAATGCAACAACAATAATCATTAAAACAACAAAAACAACAGCAACAACAATAAGCAAACAAAATGCTCATTACTCATACTAAAATCTTAATTGGATATTTTATAGCACACACGTTGCTCTGCTCTCGGAATGGCGGAATGATAGCCGCTGATTTGCTGCCATGCTGCCTGGCGGCTGCCAGGTTGCCATGTTGCCATGTTGCCATGCTGCCTTGCTGCCTTGCTGCAATGGTCAACTCTGGGGAGCAATTCCACTGCATAATTGATGAATTTTTCTGCCATCAAATATCAGGGATACACAGGCGCCAACCCATGGAAATTTCGGGCTGACGCTGATGCCAGTCAAATAAATGAAGTCACCTGGCAAGCTTCTACACACATTGTGAGGAAGCAGCAGAAAGGAAAATTACAAAACTTAAAGCAAAGTACGCAAACACAATGGCTCTTTAACGCAATGAACGAACAAAAATCTTATACAGCCAATTCCACACTAGCCCAGGGCATGCTGATCTCAAGAATTTGAGTTTGAGAATTACTACGTATGAGTAATGTATGTATTAATTATCCTCGCTGCTGTCTAGGTTTCTTTCTCTTTTAAAATGTGTCAATGCCACTTACAGCATTTTACAACACTGCATAGACAACATATATTCGCAACGGAATCTGTAATTAATATAAAAATTTAACTGCGGCATTGTCAGGCGAATGTCGCTCAATGAGCAATTGGATATTTATGTAGAAACTATTTTTAGCAGCGCAACATTAAAGCAACCCAATTAGAAGCATATTTCATGCATTTTAGCAGCTTATTTAAGTTTAATAAGCAAAAAGGCAAAACTCCAGCAATGCAAGACGAACATCAGCCAGGGAATTCACAGCGAAATGCTCGCCAGCATAAGCAGCTCAAGTAATTGGCTGCCTGTGACTGTGCCACCACGGTTCGTCGTATGTGTAGTGTGGGGTGAATTGCAAAACTAACAAAGAAGCACAAGAAGAAGAAGAAGTAGCACAAGCCAAGCTGACATCGAAGCGGGCCCAAAACTAAATCGACACATAATTAAACGCCAACAGGGCATCACCACTACATGTGCATGCTAGCAGTGTGTGTGTGACGCGTTCGTTCGACTGACAGTTGGCCAGAGAGAGGCTTCAACACAATGGAGTTAATATGAAATTATGACACATCAGGTGGACACTTGTGTGCTCAGCAATGCATTTAAAGCTGAAATGGCCTCATGAATTATTTCACAATATTAAATGAGGCAAATAAACGCACGTCGCCGCCCGTAATTTGTTTGCGTGCGAGTGATCCGATGACTGCGTTGTTGACTTTAAATTTAAATTTAATAAAAATGCAATTAATAAACCAATACAAGTTAAGTCAAATAGCAGCGCAGTGCAGCTGAGCAGCGCCGTGTCAGCGTGCATATGTTGCATGTAAATTTATGCGTTGATGAGGCTGTGATGCAATTCGATGCGACGCGATGATGACGAAGCTGACTGCGATACTGATGATTATGTTGGCTATGCTGATGGCAACATGTGCCTGACCCTAATGACCGGAAATTGCGGCAGTCATAGCCAACAACCGCAAAAACAAATCTTTTTCGCCACAAAATCAAATAGCAGCAGCAAGCAAACAATCAAACAGGCAACCAGGCAAACAAGCAAACAGGCAAACAGGCAAACACTCGAACAGCCAACCAAACAAAAACTAAAAGCACACAAATTTAATTTGCGAAAATCACTTACAAAAATTTACATAATTGAAAATAAAACCAAACTGGCACAAATATCAACCGCTAAAAGTCAAATTGAGTGTCAAAGCTTGTAATACAAAAAAAGAATAAACCAAAACAACTACTAAAACCAAAAAACTAAACTAAAATAGAAAGCAGAAAACCGACAGAAATAAACGATAAAGGAGCAATGCATTGCAGTGTGTGTGCTCCTTAAACATGCATTTTCACATTTGAGTCCTGTCGGTGTCCGTCTTTGACATCGCATGCACATTAAGGGCCACTCAGTGCTCTACCTTTGCTGGCCACTGGCGAGCCCCGTCCCAGGGCAGCTCAGGGAGCAACGAGTAAACACATTTACTTAATTAAAAGTGCATCTATTGCGTACTTAAGCTCGGAATGTCCTGCCAGCCAAAGTGACTGCCAGCGTTCCATTGTGGACCGCAGACACCTCTGCACCGACAGTGCGCACCGCATGCACATAGGTTAGTTTACCTAATCTTTGACAAGCAAGCAAAGGTCGCCACAAGCCAGCTAACCCGACTGCAGACACGCATTGCAGGCAGCCAGATGGCAGCAGCAGATGGCAGCAGATAGCAGCAGCAGCCGCTGTCAGACGCTGGAAGCAGACGGGCCAACGCCGAAGGACGACATTAACTCCAAATGTTAAACGCATACTGAAGGTGGCACGTACCACGTTCCACGTAGCACAGCCACAACTGGAAATTGCTTTGCTTGCATGTAAAAATCCTGAGAAATGACGTCTGAGCACAGGAGAAGGAAAAGGAAACGCAAACGTAAACGCAAACATTCGAGCTAATTGAGCAACAGCGACAAAGCGACTCAGGCGACTCAAGCGACTCAGGGTTGGGGTTTGTGTGTTCGTTCTGTATGCTGTGAACGATGATGGGGAGGGTTGCCACCCATGTGCACATGCATATAACAAACTACCTTAAGCAGCAGCATAAGTGGAGAAAACACAAAAATAAAGAATTTCCCTTTAAAATTAATTGATTTAATTCCGCACATGTTGGCAGCGCAACCCACATCATTTAAAATTCTTAAATACGACTCACACACACACACACATACACAAACACAAACGATAAATGTGCAAAGCGCAAACGAATAACAAATAACGAAGAGCAAGAAGCGAGAAGCGAAACACGGAGGAGGTGCCATTGAACAAATAGCAACATTTATTCTCGCCAACAGGATATTAAACATTTTGTACTACAACACTTAAAATAAAAAGAACACCATACACACACACACACACACAGACACATAGCAAACAAATAGCTGAAATAGATATATACACACACACACACACACACAAACATACCTGCATATGTACATATAGTATGTTCACATGTCAAAAGCAAAAAACAAAAAATAAAAAGAAGACAAAAACAAAAACAAAAACGAAGAAACAAAAGCAACGCGAAATGTAAAAATAGCAACTAAGTAGAATAAGCAGGGCAAAGCAGCCAAGACAAATAAGCAAAGCAAAGCAGGAGCCCATCGAAGTGCAGGGGACCAACGCAAGGCATTTAATGGCATTGGCATATGGAGCTTAGGCAGATTTGCAATTGAAAATCGTTTGCTGCACGAGCTGAGCAATCTTCGGGGCTACCTGCACCAAACCTCGAAATATGTATACCATGGGAGATGTGTATGTGCCGGCTAGCCGCAATTCCACACGCTGCCATGCCAAGTCATAGGAGCCCAACCGAATCACTTCACTGCATTGCACGTGCATATGGCACAGGCCGCACACTTGGCTACAAGATCAACTCAAAAGGTATACGCAAGTTTTATTTTAGACTGCATTAGCTGCAGCACAGCTCCTGGCCACAGAGCAGCTCATCAAGAGATTAAGCGCAACCAGCAGCAGCAGCAGCAGCAGTGCAGACCATGGCAGACAGACAGGCAGCAACACACAATCGTACACTCAAACAAACGAATGGGTAATTTTATGCGCAACCCATTTAGTAAAATAAACTAAATGTTATCTTCTTCGGTCACCTCGGCCTCGTCCTGGTCCTTGTTCTCGTCCTCGGCCTCGATGCTCCTTGCCAAACAGACCAGCGAATTACCTCGGAAGGGCCACAAGTGCACAGCAAACAGCACAGGCCAAAAAGAAGCAGAGGGGCAGAGGAAAGGAAAAGAAAAGGACGTTTAGACATTATAAATACGGTCGGTTTAGTTACGCGACACAGTCGACGTCGAAGGATACGTATTTGGGCGAGGGGCGGCACAATAAACGATACCAGAAACGCCCCTTCGGCGTACAGATGCAATAATAAATATGGCCAGCAATTTGGTAACAATTTCAGCTAACGAAAATGTGCAACGTATGCCAAGGACGATTCACACACACACACACACACACATGCACAGGGAGATGCCGATACGAATACAAAGCACGACTGTGCATCGATGGCTGCTTCCTTGAGCGTACCTATCCATGTGCCATGCAGTCAAACGGTGCAGAGGAGATTGAGCGCTGGAGAGGGAGGAGGAGGGTGGGAAGAGCAGCGCGACACATTTCGTAGGGTAGACGACTTGGTCGGTTCGCAAGTCCGCCGCCATAAGCTAAAGACAAACAAGTGAATTTGAAGTGAAACAGATGTTGCATTTGTGTGTTGAAAAGCAGCCAATTTATTGCAAAATGTTGTCGTGACGTGCCGTGCCGTGCCATGCCATGCCATGCCACGCCGAGCCGCGCCGAATGCGGAGGCTGGCAGAGCGCAGCAACATGCAGCGGCAGCCAAAATCGATGGACCAACAACCGAATGAACATGGCAAAGTGACAAAAATTTAATATGAAAGTAAGGCGAAAAATAAAAAAACAAAGGAACAAAAATTCCCTAAGAAAAAAAAAAAAAACAAAAGAACATACAGAAATAAAAATGTATGAAAAACCAAATGAAATGAGAGCAAAACCAACAAAAAGAAAAAGTGAGAGAATTGGTAAAAGGACTACGACACGACAGGACAGCACAAGAACGACGAATATGGTGTGTAAAATAACGGCGAAATAATCACACACAATGCATTGGCAATATGCCAGCATATCAACTGGCAGCGGTCCTGGCACTCGTCCTGGCACAGGCTCACTCCCAGGCCCATGCCCATGCCCATGCCCATGCTCAGGCTCAGGCTCAGGCCCAAGCTCAGGCACTGGCAGTGGCAGCAGGCCATATCGATGAAAATGTGGCACTTCTCCGAAAGCCAGTTGCAGCTGCAGCCATTCCCATTCCCATTCCCAGTCCCAATCCCAATCCCCATTCTCCCTTCCATTCGCATTGCCATGGCCACAGCAGTACTGGCACACTGGTTGCGGCAAGGTGACTGGCTAAATGGGTGAACTGCGTGTGTGAGTGCGTGGCTGTGTGGGCTGTATGCCAGCGTAGCCGAGCAGACATGCACTGAGCTGCGAGCGATAAAGCCGCTTTTTGGTTTTTATTTGCTCTCATTTCGCTTCGGTTTTGCCTTGCTCGCAGTGTCGCCGTGGCGTGTGTGTGTGTGTGTGTGTGTGTGTGCGGCCGCGTAGGTGTGCATGTCATGTATGCCGCTGATAAGCATTTCAAATGCAAAGGCTGCAGCAGCGCAGACAAAGCCAAAGTTGTAAAAATTAATTAAGCGTGCAGTGCATGCGTTGACACACGGATTAATTTTCAATACACGTATAAAATAATTGTCGTTTTTTCGCGTTTCGGATCTTTTTATTTTTATGCGGAATTTTTGAAAAAACGAAAATGAAATTATTTTAAAATTTAATTCTTTCATTTGGCCAATGGCGCTTAATATTTGCATGTTGCTCTGCCTTTGTGACCCACTGACAAAAGTAATCCAGTAGAAATGAACTTAAATTGTCAGTTACACACACGCAGAGCAGCCACACAGGTGTGCGATAAGCGAAGACCCACAAGGACTGCACAGCATAGGCAAAGCCACATGCACAAACGCAAAGCGAACGAGCGAACAAGCGAACGAATGAACTAAAGAACGCATGCGACAAAAAACTCAATGACAGAAAGTAAAATTACCAAA
>JBAMBQ010003364.1:0-15908 GCA_037044495.1 Stegana nigrithorax
AAAGAAGAAAATTTCTTTAAAGTAAGCGAGCAAACAAAGAGAAGTACAAAATGCCAAGCGCTGAAAAAAGCGTGAGACAATCAGTTGTAAGTATAGATAATTCTTGCTCATTTGCGTCTATTTGTACGTGGAATAAAAGTAAAAAATATGTCTTATAGACATACATTTAACAGAACTTAATAGAGAACTTTTAGAAAAACAATACTGGACAAAAGTAGTTGCATAGACAACCACTTTCAAATAATGTAAGACATAAGACTATGAGAATTCCTTGGATATAACATCAGTATCTTCCAGGCTGGCGTGTGCGCTATCCTTATAAGGAAGAATACGTCGCGTGAAGACTCAGCAGACGGTCGGGCATACCCTGACATACAAGCCTTAAAACTTCCTTGCCTTCCTGTTACCAGAAGTGCTATATTTTACTATACCTAACGGAAAGTACAAACGATCCGTATAAGTCACAGCACCAAGTTAGGGAAACTGTAATAATATTGTAAGACGTTCTATTAGATAGTTCCCATGCCTTTTTAGCTGAATTTTCTGTTCAAATTGTTGTCATAACTTTACAAACGCACATTTTATATACTATACGATTATTTAGTATACCTTAGCTGTTTTAAATGCCATTTGTTGCTGTACTCTTAAAGCGTAGAAGGGCAAAACCATCTTAGGCCAACTGCTCAAGTTTCAACTTTACACATTGTGCACACACACGCTTAGCGAGATTCCTGTGTAAGCATATAAACACGTGTAATCCGCGAACATAAGACTCTATCGAATCCAATTATAAAAATACATTAAATGTGCTGAGAAGTAGAAGAACGGCAAGCTGAAAGCCAAACGCTTAAAGTTTAACGTTGAGAAATGTAATTGCAGTCGTTTTCAAAGCAAAAGTGCATCAATCAAATTGTTTGCTGTTGGCCGCTGATACTCAACGCAACATGAAACCGGCCAAAGAAATGGCTTAGAACTTGGGCGAACGTGCGAACATGCGAACGTGCAAGTAAACAACAGGCAGCGCCAACAGAGCTGCAGATAAGCCAACACAAGTGACTGGAGTGATTCAAGTGACTGACCCCTGAGTACCCTAAAAGGAACGAAACTGAGGAACCTAATCATACAGTGGATTGGCAAAAAGCACAAAATACGCTAATAGCTGCTGATGCGTAGCTCAATTCAATGCGTTGCGATGCGATTTGATTGATAAGGTGACGCGTGTTGGCCATCACCAATCATCAATCAACAATCAACAAACATCAACAAATGTGCCAAAATTATTGATTAACAATTGACTGACATTGACGAGCAATTAGTCAAAGCGTCAGTCATTACATTAAAGAGCCTGGTTTCAGAATAAACAAGAAAACTATATAAAAATTAATTTTAAAAAAAAAAAAAGAAAGAAAAAAAAACAAAAACTATTTAAGATAACGACAAAAATCATTGATTATTTAATCAAATGCCTCTAAAAGTAAACTAAATTGAGGGTCTTTGTTTTGTTTTGATGTATTTTGATTTGCTTGTACTCACCGCTGCATTCCGATTGGCAGCAGCAGCAGCAGCGGCGGCAGCATTATTCATAAATTGATTTTGTGGCGGCATCATGCCCATGGCGGCCGCAGCAGCTGCATGCGGCTGTCCGCCCATATAAACTAATTCGGCTGCGCCTGGCGGCCCACCGAGCTGACCCGGCGGACCAGGCGGTCCTTTCGGCACGCCATTCATGCCCGGATGCATGCCGCCCATGCTTCCCACACCGCCATTACCGCCACCCTGATGATGATCGTACATATTGCCTGTCGGCGTTTGCTGATACTGTGGCATGTGCTGCATGCCCGCGGCGGCTAAAGCGGCTGCGGCAGCAGCAGCTGCTGGATGATTCAATAGATTCGAATTGTATTGTTGTGAATGCATTTGACCGGGATGATGTGGACCATTGCCGGTGCCCATGCCGCCACCGACGCCAAGTCCGTTGCCACCGCCGGCACCCATCAATTGATGGGGCGGGCCAACCGGTTGTTGTTGGTTATGCTGCTGCTGTTGCTGTTGCTGCTGCTGTTGTTGTTGTTGTTGTTGTTGTTGTTGTTGCTGCTGCTGCTGCTGCTGCTGTTGAAGATGATGTTGCTGCTGGTGCTGATGCTGTTGGTTGTGTTGTTGCTGTAGCTGATGCTGATGCTGCTGCTGATGTTGGTTATGTTGTTGCATGCCACCCATACCATGTGGCGGCTGCTGGTTATGCTGCTGCTGCTGTTGTTGATTATGTTGTTGTTGCTGTTGTTGTTGCTGTTGTTGTTGCGCTGCTGCAGCAGCAGCAGCCACAACCGCGGCCTGTGACATCATCTGATTATGCTTGGCCACCGCGGCGGCTTGTTGCATTGCTGCCATACTTGCGGCAGCTACAGCAGCTGCAGCATTGCCCATTGAGGGATGCAGGCCGCCGTTTGTGCTAAGACTTCCAACACCGCTGCCATTGCCCGCACCGCCGGCACCCATGCCGATGGTGCCAATTGGGCCGGGACCACCGCCAGCACCGGCGCCACTGCCCGGAGGCGCACCCGGTGCTGCATTTGCGGGATTCATCGGCGGATTATATTTCCATTTGTCAGGATTCTAACGGAAATAAAATAGAAATCAAAGCGCATAATTAATTAAAGCGTTAAAATTATTTCTCAAATCTAACTAAATATTCATTTCAAACAAAATAAGCATAATAAGTATAACCTCAATTTTAGGGTTTGCATAAAAAGAGTTGGCAACGCCACGCCCAAATAAAGCGCATCCGTTTGGCACCAAGTTTTATGTTCTTATTTGCCTTTTAGCTGCTTTTCTTTCGTTTTTCCTTTCCTTTTTCCCTTCACTGGCACGCTTGTCGTAATAACAAAATAGAAAAGAACTGCCAAGAAAAAAGTATTCCTATCAGAGTGTATGCCGACCCGTCTGTCCTACTTGTCTTTGCAACATAAAGGACGTTTTTCACGTGCTTCGCAATGCATGCCTCATATGTTGCCTTGGCCGAGGTCGGTCCAGTGCCCGCGGCAGCCGACAGCAAGAGAATACGAAAAATAAACGAAACGAAAAGAAAAGAACATAGCTGCTGTAGCTGCCCCCTTGCTATGCCGTACATGATGCCACATAATGCCTCCTTGCCATGTAATTAGTTTTAATGAGCGCTGAATAAATGTCAGAACCGATTGAGTAATAATAAATGTGCAATCAAAATGATGCACCAGCAGCACAGGCGGCCAAATGCACCAATAAATGGTTTTCCATTGATAGAACAGATCGCTCGTTTAAAAACATCCATCAATTATGTATAAAAATTTATCTTAGTCATGCATCAAGCACAGACCGACATAGTGAAAACTTCCTACTGGCCCTCGACCACCAACGGTTCGAAATACTTGGGCGTTGTAATTTTCAAACACATTAAATTGGTTGTCGTTTGTTGTAAGCCTCGAGGTATGCAATGTTAAAAATATCCACTAGAAAAGAAAATCGAGTTTCAAGATCCAAAAAAAGAAATAAAAACAACGTATTATATGATATAATTTAAAGGGAAACAATAAATTGATCATAAAAATTAATAAAATAAATACATGGCAACAACATCAGTTATTTTATAGTGAACAATTCTATGGCAGATACTCAGTTTTATTAATCGTACAACATATTTAGCTTTAAACCGCCGTTTTTCTACCAAGGACTATTGTAGAGCCTGAGACAAAAATAGCACAAATTCATAAGATTTCGATTTAGTTATTAAGTTGGTAAAATGGCTTCTACATCGGTGCATTGTTGTTCTGAACGCAATCTTCCTCTTACACCAATTTGTTTTTTTTTTTATGTACCTCTCAGAGACCTGGTTGACACTATCCCAACAATGGATTTTTGTTTGCTCATTCCTACATAAGAATCAGGTTTTAGGATAGATTAAGTTTTACCTTACATCAGAAAAATAATTCTGTACTGTCATAAATTGTGACTTTTAATAATGTCAATGAACAACAAAAAATGATTCTGAAAAGTCTATTAACCAAAATCTATTGGTGTGATGATTGTAAAATTTTTCAATTATGCTTATCATTTAAATACTGGGGCTTATAGAGACTGAGTTGAAGGCGAAACGACCCGCGATTGATTAACAAAACATGACAGCCCAAAAGTAAGTATTGTTTATAAAAGTTGCATTCTATAACTAAGTGTAGTTTGTACAGTATTTTATATTTATCTGTATAAATAATGAAAATCGAATATCTTTGCCCCACCTTCTTAAGTAAATAGATTTTCCAATATCTGATAATAAGCCATCTAAAACTTATTAAATGTAATTATGCGAAATAAATTTTTCGTAAGATATTCCAACATACAATAATTCTGCATAGACTATCTAACTCAACGTCAAATGATGTCATTTAAAATAGAACAAAAGAAAAGGAAATTTAACGATACATAATTAGAAGAAATGGAAGTGCAGTGATTTCATACGTTGAAAATTTGTTTAAATGCAAAATTTGCACATTGGAACATCAACAACCTTAATGGCAAAATCTTACATGGCATTCAGACGAGTGCATTAAAAAAAAAATAAAAATAAAATAAGAATAAGAATCATTTTAAAAATTAGCCGTAGTTTGTCTCCAACACATGAGCGAGCGGTTAGGGAGCAGACAATGGACAGACATTTAAGCTAAAATATGCATATGAAAAATTGCAATGCAGCTCTTCTTTTTGTTTTTATTCTCAATTTTTTTTTTTTTTTTTTTTTTTTTGGAACCGGAATTTTAAAATTGGCCAACTGCCAAAAGTAGCAGTCAAGCAAACATGCCAAAAACCAAAATACTTGTGCACAGCAACAAGACTAAGACACCATAGATGCGATCTTACTTATAATAACAACGCATTTATAGTAATTACTTAATTATAAAAAAAAAATCAAATTGTTCAAACATCAAAAAGTCATGAGGCCTATACATACAGATATGTATAAGATGTATGATTCTAAATGTGTGCCCGGAAAAATGTTCACGATTCAACTTACATCGATGCCGTGTTCATCGCCGCAGGCCCAACGCGTCTGTTGCTGCTTCTGGGCAAACTGTGCTGCATACTCCGCAGCGGCAGCGTCGTGCAATGACGAACCGCTGCCAGGCGCACCCGGCGACGGTCGCTGAAAGACATAGCCTACAGCAGCAGCGGCTGCTGCAGCACTTGCCGCATCATCCTGTGCAGTGCGCGGCAGTGATGTTGAATCGCCTCCGCCGACACGTCCATTACGATCATCGTTGCCGCCTCCTAGAAACTTCATATGTTGTTGTTGTTGCTGTTGCAGCTGTTGCTGTTGTTGTTGCTGCTGCTGCTGCTGCGGTTGCTGATAAAAGGGCGAATAGTGCGGCGGCTGTGGATAATGTTGCGGCGATGGCGTCGGTGGCGCAACCGTCGATATGGAAATCGTGGGCGTGGTTAACAGCTCAATTTTGACGAATTTTTTTTACACTCGGCGCACAGCGAAAAAAAATTACTTTAATTAAAATAATTATGCGAACGTGCTTTTATAAGCGTGTGTGCCTGCGTATATACAGGAGTGTATATGGTACTTTTATATGCCGTTTCCGATTTTCTGTAAATATATATATATATGTGTGTGCGTGTGTGTAATTGCAATGTTACTTTAGACTCGCGACATTTTCTCGACAACAAATCTTAGTTCCATTTATTTATGTTTGTTTATATGCATATTTTGTTTTTCTTATTTTTTTTTTTTAAAGATTGTAAAAATTCAGTATGATCGAAAATGATCTTATGAGTATACGTACAGACAGACCGAACAATTTCCTTCAAATTAATTTTTGCGTTTAGTATTAATTGTTACTTTTTATTATTATTATGTATTATAATTTTTACTTGCTAGTTTGCTTACATAGAGAAGACAATACACAGCGAAAAAAATGTACACAGAACACGCGAAACGGTGTAAACAAACTTGTATGACGACACTTGTAAACTTTGTTGGCTTTGGAACGGCGCATATACGAAACCGTTATGTTTGCGGCGTTATAGTATCGATTATTATTTGTTTTCCGTAAGTTGTTTCGTTTAAAAATTTCACTAAATTATTTGGTATTATTTTACAGAGACTTTTCTTTGCTATTGCTTGTAGATCAACACTTGCTCGTTTGCATTAAAATTAATTGATTTCTCCTTTTGATTTACTCATTTTGTACACTATTTAACAAAATTTACAAAGACGCTAATTTCCAGTATGGTTAATTACTTATTTTTTACATAGATAGCTTGAACTATTATTGTAGATTATGGATGAAATAAATATACACGTTGAGATGCTGATGACGAATATACACTGCAAAGAGAATAAGAAAGGTAAGAAATATTATATATTATTAATCACAAAGAACAATAATGAAATAAAAACTTTTAATAAAATTTAAGGAAACAATGCTTAGTAATTTCTACTACTAAACTGCATTAATGCATTTAAACTTTAGTCAATTGGATGGTATTTTGAATACATTTTGTTTTCCACATTTATATCTATATGGAATTACAAAATGAATTTCATTTTGTCGTTTTTTTTTTTTTTTTTTTTTTTTTGAGACATTTTCAATAACTTCGATTTGCTGTTGCTTATAAAATTTCCATTATTAGTTAAATTTTTTTCTGTTAAAACTAAATCGACAAAACCGACTTCTACTTATTTTAGTTAATAAAACGGGCATATGAAAATAATCAAAAAATAAACTAAATAGTCTTTTTCTTAATAATAGAAAACAAAACTTGTTCATGAGTACTCATTCAATTTTATTCAATTCATTATTTTTAGTTTTGAGTTATTTCTAGAAAACTCATATTCATTAGAATGACTGCGGTCAGTCAATTTATGATCGAATGTCTAGTATGTCGTTTTAAAAGCACTCATGCAGCCCGCCCTCTAATGCTTAACGATATCAACTTAATAAAATTTAATTATGTTCTTATATTTCTAATATGGCATGGAAACTTTTTTAAAAATGACAATTGGCAAGTGAGCTATGAATAATCAACCTTATAAACTAACAGTTATGAAGACTTCGTCCTAGCGTCAACATAATAGATAAGGATGAGATGCCTAGCAAAAACGAGAAGCGGACTAAACATTGTGAATATCAAGATAAAATTTCGATTTTCGGCAAAAGGCACAGAAATTACGAAATCTCTTTGTCGCATTGAAGACTGTCAATCAGTTATTATGGATATATGCGAAAATGCAGATTCACTTTTGTTTGTGTAAAGAGAATTTGAGGGTTTCATTGCAAATAGGCAACTTAAATTCACGTCAGGAACTTATATGAAAGGAAAGAAAGCAAAAATACGCAACAATATTCTTGTTTTAAGTTAACAAAAGTATAAAATTGAATTGAATTTTTAATGATAATAAAATTCTGCATAGTAAACAAATATAACAAATTTGTGCTACTAATTACATATTATTTAACCACTGTGCACCCAACTGCATCAACACCTTTGATGAGGTGGTCACGGATCACAAAAGAGCAGACAGAAAATGAACAAAAGAAAACGAGCTAAACAAACAGGCACAAACAACAAAACGAAAAACGCCATAAATCGAGCAACTGCAACAAAGAACCCAGAGTCGTACATACATTGAAACCCATTGCAAAAAATAAAAAAATATAGTATAAGAAAAGAAAAACTGTGTAATGAGGTATTATCGCAGAAGCGAATATGCAATGAGAAGCATTGAAATCAAGTGTATGCGTGTATCTTTCTTATTAATATTTTCGAATTTCGTAATTTTTAAAAAAACATATGCTTTAAGTAAATGAATAAACTATTTCACTGCAATAAAGGAATGAAAAAATTTTAAATGAATCCAATCATATCGATTAAAAATAAAAATCAAACGCGCTTACCACAAGGAACAAACCGAAAATAAACACAAAAAGTATCATATAAAAACAAAGAAATGTTGAAAAAGAATATATAACAACAACAACACAAAAATTCGGCATTTTCCCATGTTGGGGTCCCAATTGAAACAACAACAAAACAACAAAAGCAAGTCGAGAGCACGCTTCCCAAGAAAGCATAAAAACGCGAGTACCTCCCATGCTAAGAAGAGTAAACACGCACGAGTTAAGTGAACCTATAAGAGAGATAACGCACGCTAAAAGAGTGAATTATAATTTGCGAATACGAAGAAGCACGATTCAAAAAATTTATTTAATTAAAACTCGTTCACAAAACTTAACAGTATAAGGCATGTAAATTTACAATACTATGGATATAACCCAGAGTTTCAAGAAAAAGTAAAAGCAGCCGAAAATTGTGTGAAAACTACCAAATTATTGTTTTCCTATTGTTTACATTCCTTTTGTCTTCTTTAACGTCCTATGATTTGCTTGCTTTCTCGTTTACCTTATTGGAAATATTCTTCAATGTACGAATCATGCGAGAGCGCATACGACATAAATGAGTGCAAAAAGAGCGTTACAACACAACACAAGAAACAATGAAGAAGCAATAACAACGAAAACGCTGTGCGGTACAACAACAATGCAAGCAAAACGAAGAAGTATACGACATAGGCAGAAGCGACAACAACAACAACATTGAAAAAAGAGCACAAGGAAACAGCAGCACACGTATAAATGCGAGGATGATGACATGTCATAGAGGAGCGGACACAGTAGAAAAAAAAAAAACAAGTAAATTTATATATTTATTTATATACATACACAACTACATGCAAGCATAAAAGAAATTATTGCATGTGTTTATATTACTGTCTGTAACGAACCAAATAGAAATATTTGTTATATTCTGTCGGACCAAACTAATAAAACTTTTAACAGAAATTTGCATTTAACGTAAAATATGACTAAAGAGTGAAGGCAGGAGCTACAATTACGATGCGGCAGCTGATTCGTGACCGTTAACAGAGACATTTCACTCTGCACTGTCGGCAAATATTAAATAAAGTCCAAAATTAATTGATTTTTACCTTTTTTGACACTTCAGTAATCGGAAAGAAAATAAAACAAAAATACGACGGCGACAAAAAACAAAACTCGATTGCGGCTTATTTTTATTACTGTTGTTGTTATTTATATGCTTATATGCAAGTATGTTTATTTGTGTATTTTGCACGTCTGGACTTTTACATGTTCATATATACAGACACATATATGTATATAAAGCAGAGAATGCTTATAAACGATTTTTTCTTTTTTATTTGCTTTGCACATGCACGAAAAACTTATTTTTAGTTACTAAAACTGTTGCTTTAAACACACACGATGCATAAATATTTTACAAAAATATGCGTACTGCATTTAAAACTTATTTAGTTTTGATTTTATTATTTTTTACAAATTTATTTACATGTTAGGACGCGAACGATAATTCCTCCTTGTCGCGAGAACACTACAAACGAAATGCGACTGCTTCTTCTTCTGCTGCTTGCTTGTAGCACAAATAATGTCTCCTCAGAGAGGAGAGAATGCTACGTTAGAAAGAGTTGCAGTATGCGTTTTGTTTCACCTTAAGAGAGTCGGACCCCCGGTTAAAATAGCTAGTGTTCTAAGTTATTGTTGTCAGATTTTCTCTCTTGTGCCTTGAGTGGCTTTTTTATCGAGAGGAAGCACAAATTGCCATAGTTGTCACCATGACATATTTAATTTAAGACAATAACTTGCCGACTAGAGGCGAAAAATATTACTGGTCAAAACTGTTCTGTCTGTCCTCAGTCCTTCACAAGATTATCGTGTGGTCTGATTATTCTACAAATTTTCATCCCTAAGCTGCCGAAACATACGAAAACGAATTTTGTTTTCTTCACATAGCGTTGTTAAAGAGGAATGGAGTTTGCAGAGCACGAAATCGTTCTATCTCACGCATGGTGCATACAATAAAATAAATGCTTTTTCCCTTTCCCACATAAAAATGCGATGGTCTCATTAAAGCTTATGTGTTGTTTATAGCGCGAAAAATGCAATGAACTATATTTGCTTTTCAGAGTTCAAATTCTGTTCTGCTCTTCGATTGGCTGCGTGGAACAAAAACACAAAAATGCACCTGAAGCAAGGATCTCAACCCAAAAGCAAATTAATTATGTAAATATCGTTTTAAACATAAACAAACTACAAACCGCTACGGCTTTGAATATAGCATATTTAAGAAAGAACGAGATAGCTATTTCGAAGTAATTGTGCACCGGCTGTCTAACTTTGGTATATTGATGAAGTGGGATAGTATGTGGGTAACAATTTCTTTTTCGTAAACATTTTTGTATTTATTAATTTTAAGATACTTTACTCAATTATTTTTTTTCTGATTACTAAAATTACTTCAATTTCTAGCTTATAAGATTCGCGAAAAAAGATTAATAAAGGCTAGGAGAGTGGTGGGGGTAAAGTGCGGGTGAAACTATTAGGGTTGCCACGTCGCAAAATTGGGTCCGGTCCCCGGTGAACATCTCAAGGGACCAGCGGGACCGGTCCAAGGAATCAGGATTTCACGTTGCCATCGAACCCTCACTGACTTATGCGTTTGCATACCCTGCAGTCTGGCAACACCAAGAAACATTTCGATAATCAGGTGCGCAAGAAAGAGCGAGCTGTATATGTTTGCATTAAAAAATGCATGCCGCTTGATTTATTCACAATAAAATTTCTTTAGTTAAATATATATATAAATTTTATTTTATGAAAAACTCTTTAGGCAATATTATATGATGCATTTACAAAAACAGCACTGGACTTCGGCTTCGAGTATTACAACAAAAAAGGGTGGCAACAATCGTTGGTTTTTTTGATGCGGCTTTAAGTTTGTATTTTGTTTTTGTTTGCGGCTTTTTTATCGTGGTACCTTGCGTTTTTCTACTTTTTTTCTTTGCACGCTACTACTTGCTTACTACCGTTTATTGTTTTCACGCTTTAAAGCTAATTTGTTATGTGTGCACACTTTTGCACAACAGTCTCACTCACACAAGCTCACAAATACATTTGTTTAGAAAATGCGCGCACATTTTATTCTTCAAATCCGACTTTAATGCACATACATATATTATCCGCTGCTCCTGAGCCCTTTAGCGACGGACATTTGTTGTTGTTGTAATGACAGTCGCCACAGTGCAGTGCCGATAGAGTGCGCTGAGAATATTTCTTTTGCCTTTTTCTTAAATTGGCAAGGCAATTTCTTTATGCTGTTAATACATAACTACATAAATAAATTACTTAAACAACTGCCTTTCATACATTCACTCGAATAAAAACAGCAAAAAAAGCAAAGATTTCAATTTGAAAACATATTACCCAACGCACCTTAGCTTATATTTAAGTATATTAAATTGTTTTATATAAAAAATATCCAACAAATGCGACGAAATTCGGCATTTAAACGATGTTCTGCCGTTGTTGCTATCGTTATTGTTTTATTTTATTTACTTAATTTTGTTTGTCGCCTTTGAACTGAACACACGATTCATAAAAACTATACACATTTACATTAATATTACTAAGAGCTTAATTTTACAAACAAATTTACACGAGTTTTTATTATCCGCTAGAACTGTCGGCCGTCTTTTGTACACACACGAGAATCTGTGAATCTGTTGTCAGAAGAGAGGAGCACTATGAAAGAGTAAGAAAGGACCATTTCGTGCTCTGCAAACTTTATTCGAATGAATCAGTGGTGAACAACGTAAAATTTTGTTTTCTAAGGCTTAATAATTGGGTATTATTATTATATAGCAATTAATAGCAAATGAATAGCAGTATTAGTGTTATGATAACTTCCATTGCAATTCAAAAACAAACGGCGAAATGAAATTTAAACTCACACAAATTGTCCAAAAACGAATGCTACATGCATACACGCAGTCCAATCTTGTTGTTACCATGTCAAATTAAATATTCTTGAGAATAGAAATTTCTAGACGAATGTACTGAAGAATATTCTTGAAAATGTTTACCAAGAAAAATTTGCGTTTTCATGATTGCCACCTTTTATGTGTCTTGTGCTTGTTTCTTTCTCACTCACGCTAAACTACTACTGCCAACTGCCAAAGAAAATGTAAACAAACACATTTTGATCACAACAACTTGGCATTCTATGATGCATTTGATTTACTTCCGAAAGTGAGCCAACTCTTGCAAGAGAGTTTGCAGAGCCACGCTCTAGGACTCTGATGAGCCGAAGAATTTGTTTATAAATAACAAAATAAGTAATATAAACTAATAATAACTGTGTTAATGCTTAAAGTGGATCTTCATGTCAACTGTTCGTAGACAAACGTAATACAAACTCTGCAAAATTTGAAGTCAGGCTCTATGTATACATTGATAACAAAAAATCATCATCATCATAGTATAAGAAAAGAAGGAAGTGCCAAGATTTTACATTATGTGTCTTCCTCATTAGAGAGAGGTTTTTTTGCCAGATGACGTAATCTGTAAATTGCTATTTATAGTTATTCTTCGGCGACCGAACAAAGTTTTAAAAAGGTGAAAACCCTGATACAAAGTTCAAACCGCGCCTAACACCCACCGCTCTCCTAGCAAAACAACACGCAATAGCCATTGTCGCTGGCCAATGGATAAAATACCAGTTTTGTACAAAGTTTGTCATTCCAAAAAATAGTAACCTGCGCTGCTGTTGTAATAAACCTCCTAGAATGGTTAAAAAAAACAAAAAAACCGCGTTGTTTAGTTCTGAAGTTGAGGAATAGAATTTGCAGAGCACAAAATCGAACCATAGCGCTTCATAGTGCTTCTCTCTTCTGACAACGTCATTAAGGCCGCTGGCCGTTACATATACCAGACTTTAAAAATGACAGCAGACAAGAGATAGTGAAACCTTGTGTCAAAAGAAACTCGAAAAGTAATGCATTAGAACTATATATATGATTTAGTTTGTTTCAAACATTCTTGGACTCTAAATAGATAAACCATTTCTGGCGGTATCGCAATGTTTTTTATACTCAATTAATAATTGACTAGGTGGCAACTCGTGTATAAACATATGGAAATTCCGCAAATTTCAGACGCGTCTTGCGAACTCAGCTGACAGCTGAAAACCGTTTACGTTCAAACTGCACGCCAGCTTAAGCGTCCCTACTAGCTTTTAAAAATACTCGTATGCGAATGTATCTTCGAACATTATTTATTTGTTACTTAGAAATCATGTCTGTAATACAATTATGATGCGAACACTGCCAGTTTCAACTCGTCTTTTTTTTGCAAGTACATTAATTTTTTCAAAACTTTGATAGAACCTAAGAAAAACAAATTTCTTAAAAGTTAAAAATGTTTAACTTAATCTAAACAAAAAAATATTACTTAAACTAAAAATCCTTGTTCCAAAACAAAGATAAAGATGTATACTGAAAGGTAGTTCCTTTTTCTCCAATTTTTTTTGGTTGCGTTGGCGCAGTTATTTGGACATAAATTTTTAACATATCAAATAACTTGAAACTGACATTGATTCGCGTTTAAAACTAGGCAAGAAAAGCACGCATGTAAAATGCCGTAGCTTTTATCGCACACATAAACGTAGATTATTATGCGTTATAAGATAATGTTTCTTGTAAGGATTCTGATTGCTTACTCTCCGCAGTAATTGTGAAAGTCGGATGTGTTATGGAATATGATGTGGTGTTGATGTGCTTAAAAGCTAAAAGCAAAAATAAAGAAAAATACATTTTATTCTCCAGTCGACTCATCCGCGTTAAAAATTAAATCGTCTTCGGATTCATCAACTTGTTCGGGTTCAGCAGCTGACGTAGGTTCAGCAACGTTCTCAGGCGATGCGCCATCCTTCTTCTTGCCATTTTCGATTTCGACCTCTTCTACTTCATCGTCGCCATCATCATCGATTTCATCCTCCTCTTCATCGGATTTAGCAGCCAATTTTGAATTGCTTTTTGGACGACCTCGTGGTTTACCTGACGGCTTTGCAGGCGTCTGGCCAAGTGATGGACGACCACGTTTCTTCGGTACTGTAACAGCCGCTTCGTTCCCATCACTAGGGCGTTTGCCGCTGTTAACTGATGGTCGTCCTTTTGCTACCGGTGCATTTTTCTTAGGTCTACCCTGACCGCGTCCGGTTCTCTCGATATTAAGATTAATAGCGCCGGTCGCTGGACGACCAACCGGCTGACGCTCATCGTCTTCATCAGATTCTAATAATACACGTATTTTTTTAAACATGTGAAACCATACATTCATAAATCACGCCAACGTACCTTCATCACTTGCTTGAGCCTTGCGCGGACGTCCAATTTTCTTGGCAGACTTGGCTGGCTTAGACTTTTGGCGTTTCTTTACTGGCGACCGATGCGCCACTTCTTCTACAGAGCTTCCATCGTTACTTTGCTTCTCATCATCGTCGTTGTCATCGTCGTCACTTTGCTCAATATCTGAAGGTGTTGCTTTTTTAGGCCGACCACGACCCTTACCGGTGGCCACGATCTGTTCGGGAAGTTTTAGTTTGCCTGCTTTGCGTGGTCGACCACGTCCACCCGCTGCACTCTTCTCTCCATTAGTTGCAACGCCTTCGTCACTATCATCATCATTTTTTTTTGCAACGTTATTCACTGCATTTTTCGCGGGACGTCCGCGGCCACGACCACTAGCTGGCTTAACTGGCGGCTTGTTTGGATTTGCCGGCCGGCCGCGTTTTTTTGGTGCGGCTGAAACTTCATCACCACTGGCTGTATCAGCCTCATCGATTGCTAGACCACGTTTCTTAACATCCTCCATTTTACTTTAGGCTTTGTTTTGCGCTTTTTTCTTTTTTTTTTATTCCAGTATTTGCTTTCTTATTTAGCTTTTCCCTTTTTTTGTAGCTTAAATATCGTAAAATTGATTACAATATCTTTTTGGAATTATTTTGCGCAGAAAGCCAAGTTTTTCTTAAGTTTAAAATTGCCGCTACTTTTTTTTCTGCGAACTTTTTTTGTGTACGTTTAATCAATCATTGATACAAACGATTACATACCGCACAAGTACAGTATACGAACGAGAAATTATTCGATTAAATATGCCGCTCTCTGAACGAGGGAGAGAAAGAGAGCACGGTCGTATTGAAACGATAGCGTTGTTTCACCACAATGGTGGTTTCAACTAATTTACTTGTAAAAATTGTATGCCAAATTTGTTCTCACCACACCCAACTTAAGCCATGGATAAATTCTCAGTTTTTATATAGCAACCCACCACGGAAGCATCGTTTCCACAATTTGAGTGAGTGAATGCGATGCTTTATTATTCAACGCTGTAAACTTGACATTATTTAAAATGTAATATACTCCATCATGCCATACTTTATTATTGTTGCGAATTATTGAAAAAGCCTTATGCCAGAGTTGTTGTCAGGCCTGAATATGGTCATCAATCATATGTAGTCAATCATGTGTTCGTGTCAAATAAGGGTCTAAAGTTCATTGGTTGGTGGGCAGTGTGCGGAATTTAAAAACTCCACTCCCGAAAAATCCCCGCATCGTGAATGAAATAGGGTGTAAAATACAGGGATCAGTGTTACGGTCAATTAAAAAGACGCCGTCAACTTGATATAATATAATTCTCCGCTTTTGTCTCTTTAATTATTATAAAATGTGATTTTTAATAATATGTATAATTCAATCTCAAGAACTAATACTAATTGAGTTGTTGATTAACAGTTTGCGAATCGCTTGCCAACTCTAAAACGGTACTTGACGTCTGTAGATCTTATGCCAGAAGTAGATGAGGCGCTACTTTTCTTTGCAATTTTTCTAAAAAAAAGTCGTAAGTAATCTTTTTCCACCAAAGCAATGGAACAATAACTTTTACAGGGGCAGTCCCATATTTCAAAGCAGCATTCAAAAGACAATCGAAATTTTTTTAAAA
>JBAMBQ010003366.1:0-114349 GCA_037044495.1 Stegana nigrithorax
AAACAATAAAAAGAATTGATGGAATGAATTCCAACAAAGTAAAAATTATTATTAATCAAAAATAAATTTAAATACATTATCAATAAATGCTACACTGTGCTACTGCACTGTGTCCATACTATATAAATGTTATAAAAGAAGTAAGTGGGTTGACTTGTTGGCGTTGTTGCCCTTCCCCTCTCACACTTAGGCGACATTAGCGGTAGACATGCTTTTCTGCGAAATTCCTTTCGATGGAAGCATTTAAATTTCACCATAAAACGTAACCTGTGATGCAACATCTTATCATTTTCATTGATTGTTGTTGCAAAATTACTATTTTGTTGTTGTTTATTGCGGATGTTGTTGTTGCTGGTATGGTTGCTATTGCAGCTTGGAGATGGTATTACTTCTTGTTGTTCTTCTTTTTGTTTTTGATTAATAAACTCGAATGCAGTGCAAAACTGCTATTTCTTGCCCTTGGTGGCCTTTTCGGCGGCCTTGGTCACCTTGCCACCGGAGGCATCCTTGAAGTTGACTGTCTTAATGACACCGACAGCGACGGTTTGTCGCATGTCACGGACAGCGAAACGACCCAAAGGTGGGAATTCCTGGAAGGACTCAACACAGAGTGGCTTGGATGGTACTAAGGTGACGATGGCGGCATCACCAGACTTGATGAACTTAGGCTGTTCCTCGGTAGTCTTGCCGGAACGACGATCGACCTTCTCCTTGATTTCGGCGAATTTGCATGCAATGTGAGCGGTGTGGCAATCCAACACTGGGGTGTAGCCGTTGGCAATCTGACCCGGGTGGTTCAGAACAATGACCTGAGATGTAAAATCGGCAGCGCCCTTGGGTGGATTGTTCTTTGAGTCGCCGGCAACATAGCCACGACGCAGTTCCTTGACGGACACGTTCTTGATGTTGAAACCAACATTGTCACCGGGAACGGCTTCAGTGAGAGCTTCGTGGTGCATTTCAACAGACTTAACTTCAGTGGTGATGTTGGCTGGGGCGAAGACAACAACACAGCCTGGCTTCAACACTCCAGTTTCAACACGACCGACAGGTACTGTGCCAATGCCACCAATTTTGTAGACATCTTGCAGTGGCAAGCGCAGAGGCTTTTCAGTTGGCCGACTTGGCGGGAGGATGGCATCCAAAGCTTCAATGAGGGTTTTGCCATCAGCATTACCTTCCTTACGTTCGACCTTCCATCCCTTGAACCAGGGCATGTTGGGGGACGGTTCCAACATGTTGTCACCGTGCCAGCCAGAGATTGGCACGAAGGCAACGGTAGCTGGGTTGTAGCCGATCTTCTTAATGTACGAGGAGACTTCCTTCTTGATTTCCTCAAAACGATTCTCGCTGTATGCTGGCTCAGATGAGTCCATCTTGTTGACACCAACAATCAACTGCCTGACACCCAAAGTGAAGGCGAGCAGAGCGTGCTCACGCGTCTGGCCGTTCTTCGAGATACCAGCTTCGAATTCACCAGTACCAGCAGCGACAATCAAGACAGCGCAATCAGCCTGGGAAGTACCAGTGATCATGTTCTTGATGAAATCTCTGTGACCGGGTGCATCGATGATAGTCACGTAGTACTTGGCAGTTTCGAACTTCCACAGAGCAATATCGATAGTAATGCCTCGCTCACGTTCCGCCTTCAGTTTGTCCAAAACCCAGGCGTACTTGAAGGAACCCTTACCCATTTCCTGGGCTTCCTTCTCGAACTTCTCAATGGTTCGCTTGTCGATGCCACCGCACTTGTAGATCAAGTGACCCGTGGTGGTGGACTTGCCGGAGTCGACGTGTCCAATAACGACAATGTTAATGTGAACCTTTTCCTTGCCCATATTGTTTTACAATTTTTATACAAATTGGACAAAAAAATTACGAAATCTATGCGTAACGAAAAATGACGAACCTATACACAGGCAGACCAAAAGAAACTAAACAAAAAAAGCCCATTTAAATAGCATTTACCTATCTTATCAAACACTTGTGTCCATGGCCAGTCGATTTACATAAGCATACGAAATACCGATTATTCAAAGCGAATGATATCATCAATGTGAAACACACAGCAAGCACAAACAAAAAATGAGAATCTATACTCTATACATATTTATAAAAATGCTTGGCAAAATCCGTTTAACCATGCCGCATTTGAGAACGGTTTGACCGATTTGGCTGATTTTTTTTTTGTTGTGTTCTTAATTCTCTGGAGAAGGTTTGTACGATTTTCTTTTTATTTTTTTTGTCATTTAAATCGGGTAAAAAATGAAGTGAAGTCAGTTTTTAAAAATTTCGTACACACTGCTTACCACATTTCGGAAAAATACAACAACTAAAATTACAATAAACACACACAAGAAACTGTGGCTTACGCTCTTATGTTTGGAAAAAATTGAGAGGCAAATGCGCAATCAGACAATTGAGAGCGCAGTGCGCAAAACAACCACCAAAATTGACGGTCGTACACTCAGCGCGACTACAGAGAGCGCAAGCCAGAAGCGACCAACTACTTACTATATATATTCTTATTTGGTTATTTATTTAACGAAATGCTGCTTCTCATATTTTGTTGGGCATTTAAATTTTAAAGTACACTTTTTAAACTTTTCAAGTATGCGTGAAAAAGTTGTTATTGCTTAATTATTCTCAAAACTATTTCTATTAAATAGTATAGTAATTAGTTAGCTAAAATGCATGCAGCATATCAAACGAAATCAAATAAAAACTAACTAAATTAGATACATATGTCCCAATATTTTAATCTATATATACCGGAAAAGCGCAGAACAACGTCTGCCGGGTCAGCTAGTCAATTAATAAAAATTACCGGCTGCGCATAAGTTAAAAAACTAATAACAACAACAACAACAACTACAAGAATATTAATAAATGTTGTAATTGTTATCAATTCACAACTGCATAATGCATCGCATGTAATTTTTTTTTTCTTCAATTTTTCTGTTTAAACAAATTTAAAATTTTTTATGTTTTTATTATATTTGATTTACACCTTTCAAGGCGGCTGGCTAACCTGTCGCGTACGAACCGCCTGCGACAGCACTGTTACCCGCCGCAGCTGTGTATATGTATGTATGTATATGTGAATAATTTTTGGTTGTTCTTGTTATTGTCGTTGTTGTTGCTGTTTTTGTGGCGGCAAAGTTTTGCTTATCTGCTGATAGTAATAACAAATATTGAAATTCTAGGAAAATTTAACGACAATAAATTATGAATGTAAATAACATTGAAATGTAGACGAATATGAGTATAAAAAAACAAAAAAAAAACAAAAAAAACCAAGAGAAAATTTATATATATAGTTTTATATACATACATAACTAAAAATAAAAAAAGCCAAAAATAACATATAAAAACTTGTTGATAAAAATTTAAAGACGCCAGCAATGCAAACTGTTGTGGCCTGTTTTTTTGTATAAAGTATTTTTTATTTTTCTTTTTTTATTTATGTGAATTCGATTTTTACTATTTTTTTTCAGCGCAACACGCAACGGAAATGCCGCAAACTGCGCACAGTGGCAATAATTTATGCAGACAGGCCAGCGAAGTTTACGTAGCTGACAAAAGCAGGTAGAGGCAACTCGATCGAGCAATCAGCAAAAAAAATCACCAGCAAATATGGCAGACGAAGATGCAAAAAAGTTGGCAGCCATTTTAAGTAGCAATAATTGTTGTTATTATTATTGTTGTTGTTGTTGTTGGTTCGTGTGACTGACTTTAGTGATTTTTGCATTTTTGCGCACAAGCAAACAATCACACGATCACTTGGCTCGATCAGTCGCACACGAGTACGAACGATCACAAGTAGCAACAAATGTCGTCGCCATTGACTTATGTATGTCTGCCGTCCGTCTGTCTGTCTGCTGTCTGTCTGTCTGTTGCATTGCCAGTCGTTGGCAATCAATCAAGTTTTTTATTTGCACAAGACTTTTGCATGCCACAAGCAAGAGACAGCAAAAGCAGTTAGCAGCACAGCAACAACAACAACAACAACTACATACTAACTGCTAGCTGCAGTAAGAAAAAAAAGCACAACAACAAAGCGACAGCAGCCAACGGCAGCAGAGGAAAAATTTACATTGCAAGGTGCAAAAACAACAAAAAATTAAAATACAAAAAGCAACAACAACAACAGAAACGGCTGCTGGCAAACTGTTTGTTGTTGTAAATGCTAAAGTGTGTGCAGCTTCTGCTCGCTACTTGTCAGCAGCCATCTGCATTTCTCTCCACAGCAGCAGCAGCAGCATGAGAGGCAACAATGGTCAACGTTTACATCCGTATGGATATTGTTGCTGTTGCTGTTGCAATTGTTGGTCTTTTCTTTGTTTGTTTTGTCCTATATACGTCTGCAACTTTTTTGTATTTGTTTTGTTGCTTTTGTTTTTTTTTTTTTCTTAATTTATGCTTTTTGCCAGTTTGTCACTCATGCAGGCATTTAGCATGTTGTTGCTTCTAATTTTATTGCCAGCAGCAGCAATAGTTGTCGCCATACAGTCCGCATAATTGTTGTTGTTGTTATTGTAGTTGTTATTGTTGCTGCTGCTGTTGCTGCTGCTTATCTGCAAACATTTGTCATTAGCCGTTGTGCACTTGTTAACTGCTGCGTATGCATTATGCACCGCGGCCGTGTTCAAGTCAAGATCTGCTGCCAACATCAGCATCAGGCATCAATAAGGCAATGGCCGGGGCAACATGTTGCCAATGGTCGATGTCTTGTGATTTGTGTAGCAACATGGGCCTAGACGTCGCGACAAGTGTTACGCATAATTGTGCGCTTATCTTGCATTTTAATGCATTTTAATGCAACAGCAGCAAACACGTTTGCAACACAATATGAAATTAATAAAACAGGCGCTGAACGTGCCGCAAAGCAACCACGGCTGCCACGCTCAGCAGCATACTAGCAATTCCATTCGGGTTGGTAGGTTGCTAAAAAATGTTACTATTTTTATGGGATTGCCCATCTGTCAGTATAAAAATCTTAGCAATTTAGCTTGGTTCCAAATGCCTGACTTTAGTATCAAGAGCTATTAGGTAATGAACAAGAATTGATTTTTTTTGAGGCTTCAAATCTGCTGGCTTTTATCCAAAATATTCTTGGTAAAATGGTTCAAATTTTAAAAATTGAACAGTTTTCACTGCAACGATACAAAATTGTTCATAAGTTGTCGCAATTTAAATACTTAAGGTGAATTTTTATATAACTTCTAAACTGCTCTAAAAGCTCGATTGAAATTGTGATAATTTATCATGACTTTTTTTTTATTAAACATTCATTATTTATATTTGGTAAGATTTATATGAGGATAATTTTCTAAGTGGCAACCTTGTTACTGCAAGCCTAGCTGCCAGCAACCAAGAGCAATGCAGACAATGCGTGTGAATGCTGCTGACGTTATGGTTGCAGGGTAAAAATGAATTTATTAATTAAATTAAAGACGCATTGGCAACTCGGCGACTCGGACTCATTTAAATTTTGCAAAGACATTATTTAATTAAATCCTAAATGACTATTTTGTTTAACATTCGTGGGAGCTAAGCGTAGGCTCCGTGCACTGAGCCAATGCAAACATTGGCGCCTAATGGCATCCAGACCAATAGACTCCGAGATCACCACACAAAGCAATTGACGCAGTGTTGACTTCAATTCGATTATATTGAAATAAATTGAATATCTTCAATTGAATAATTAGCCAAAGACCAACCGACAGATACACATATGCCATATCGATTTCGAGTCGAGACGACGCAGCTTGTCACCCTGCTGATGGGATGCCGAACACTTGCGGCCAAACGGGCTGCGTATTTATTTTTTTTTTATTTTTTATTATTATCATTCTACGTTTTATTCGATTGCATTATAATTGTGAGAATTTTCCGCCTAGTTCTCTACTGTTTCCTTTTTAGTTTTCTCGCATTTTAATGCTCGCGTTGACAAATACTTTGTATCAATCGATTGCTGGTAAAATGCCTGCGATCATAAATTTTCATTTAATTTCCTCATATGTAAACGAAACGAAACGTAACGAGTTCGCTTAAATTTGTTTGCCTTAATGCTGTATATACACGGCTCTATAGGAGTCTGTCTGCTTACCCATCTGTCCGTCTGTCCGTCTGTCTGTGAGTGGGTGTTTGTTTCTTTTGCTTAATTAATTAATTGGCTTTTAATTTTCGCTGCTGTTGTCAATTGTGCGCATAATTGTTATGAGGGTCATTTAAATATATTAACCAATTGGTTTTTTATTTATGTGTTTACAAGCATTTCAATATTACGCATAGCGACTCTTGCTTTATGGGGTTGACTTTACTCTGCTGCTGTTGGTGGTCATTTCTAATTCACGAATATTTATTTGAGTGAATTTGTTTGAAATGTTTGAAATGTGTTAACCCATGGCCTAGCTTGTATTTTTTTTTTCAATTAGATTGATTTTTATTGCACTTTTAATTACAAATGTACAAAATGTAAAAATAAACAAATCGGGTTGAAATTGCATTAAAAAATTGTCTTTTAAATTAAAACTTAAGCTTAAGTACTTAAAAACAAATGCATTGGTTCTATAAATATAATATAAAATCAATTAAATTACTCAATTGCTATCAAAAACTAGGATTGGGTAATGATACTTAATGTTGAATAACGAGTAATTATAAAACAAAATTTTTTTAAATCTTAAAACCAAAAAGTATTTAAAATTCATAAATCAAATAATAAAACTAATGAAATGAATATCCCTCGGCTCAATGCAAACAAATGTGTATCTATAAAAATATATTAAAGCTTAGAATTCTTAAGACCTGCTGTGAGTTGCTCTTATTAAAGTGTCCTGGGATTGAATTTGATGCAGTGAAACCATGAGCACACCTTTAAAAATAATAAGAAGTCAAGTCAAATGAACATAAACGGCATATTTCTATACTGAAGTCCGGCATTGCAGCGACCTCTTCTTGGGATCACTTCCATACCGCATACAATTACAACGTTGAGATATTTAAACAACAGTTGTTTAAATAATTTCCCACAGCTGTTTCGATTACCTTAAATGCGTTTATTAAATGTGACCTCACATGCCACACAAATGAGCAACATTAAACGTTATTAAACATATTTAATTAACAAAAGTAAAAATTCTTAATTTATGTGCAATTAAATAACGTTTAATGCACAAACAACAAGTGACGATGACAACAATGGCAACAACAACAACAGAAGCAAAAACGACTGGGTATTGCATTGCACACTAAATGCGAATTGAAATAGATCACATTGGGCATCGTAAATGTTTAATAATGCATAATTAAATCAACTAAAATTAAGCACTCGCTGTTGTGTATTATTAATGCATTTACGAGTGTCGCATATGTGACACACACACACACACACACACACACACACACACAATACACACCGCACAGCCACCGACCAACGGGCAATGCGTCAAACCGAGTGTCAACATGGCGCATTGTTAATATTGTCTATAAGTATTTTATTTCATTTTCGTTTTCTTTTTTTCATGTTTTTTTTTTCTGTTTTTCATTTAATGTACATATTAAAAAAAAATTGTTTGTTTGTTGTTATCCATATATATTTTTTTCCATCAGTTACAAGTTTGTCCAACATGGCGTATAATTAATAATGTACAAATGCGCGCTGCAGCGAGGTAAACTCATTAAATTTATAATAATGTATGTCATATCGACATACCAAATATAACGAAAAACCCAAAACATCAACAAAAAAAAAGATAAAGAAAAACATGTATGAAAATAATTTTCGTTATAAGAATTGAGATGGCATTACGCCAAAATGTTGCTGATAAGAAAATAAACTTTTAATTAAATTATGTCGTGTGTTGCTTTAATTCAGTTTAGCTGATTTGATTTCTTTTATGGTTTATTGCCTCATTTGTTGTTCACTTGCCACGTATCTCAAATTAGAATTGTTCAATTGTTGATACACTACACATATGAAGAGTCTTTTCATTTATGGTGTACTTCAGCATTGTAGCTTCAATTGTTATGAACCCTTATGTTTATGAGAAAGGGTTTACACACTATCCATCGCTGAAATGTATAGCAAGTCCATTGGAGCCTAATTATTACAATAAATAACAAGGTTGATAAATCTTTTTCTAATTATTGTCATAATTTAAAATAAAATAATTAATGATGGAAATATTAAAATAACATGTTATATACATATACTCAAATTTTCACTTTATCTAAAGCGGCCATCCTTTAGCTTACCTTATTTACCTTTAAGTAAACTACCGATTTTATTTTCAATTAAATTTATTTTGATAATATGCTATCATCTACATCACCTACATACTTAAACCCAAGAGAGGGAAATAACAGAATCCAGTTTTTTGAGTTTAAAAATAAATAAATTAATATGAAGCGCAACCAAATTCACTTTAACCGCATTCCTGCACAATTTTACCTGCATTTGTTTTCATTTGTCATAATTCGATTTCAATTTGCTTGTACACCCTTACCTCAAGACCGAAGCCCAAATTAAATTGCTTAGCGCATATTTTGACATAAATTCATTAAATGTCAATCGCTTATCGCAACGCAGTTAATTAGACGTTTAATTTTCTTCTTTTTTTTTTATGGCGAGTTTGTGTATTTCTTGTTTAATAATTCCAAATTCCATTGAATTTGCTTTTTATGATAAACCACTTGCAGTAGGTTTTATTTTTCAGCAAACATTGCTTAATTAATTTACGATTACCCACAAAGCTGACTGACGCATATCCATGGCAGACAGACAGTGTTTACGTAAATGCACACAAGTCTTTGTGATGTACGTATCGCCTGATAGGACATTGCCCGGATTTTAGATGCGGCCAAGTAGACTAATAAATGAGACAATTATCAACTGGGCAAGAAAACTTTTAATGAAGATCCTTCATATGACTCTTCCCTATAATCGAAGTAAACGCTTTCTGACTCTTTGAATTAAGATTAAGTGACTGTATAAAGTTAACTTGTGTACAACTGTGAATATTTAACTTCATGCCCGATGCGCTAAATATAAGTAGCTGCTTCTGTTGAACAAAAAAAAAAAACAAAAAAAAAATAAATAAATAAAAAAAACTGTTGCACGTCTCATAAACGTTAATTTTGCCCAACTCGTAGCACTTAAAAAATAATAACGTGCTGTACATAGCTCGCAAAAAAAGTAAGCGCCAAAAAAATAAAGGTAAAATAAGAGAAACAATCTATCTATAAGTATATCGCAGATACGTGATCAGCGCATATTTATCGCGCGATCTGCTGCTGTCGCCTCAATTGCTGCCAGCCAACTTGCAACATCGCGTACATTGGCACTTTGGCACTGTCAGACTGCTGCTGCTGCTGCTGCTGCTGCGGCTGCTTCTTCTTCTTTTCCCTCTGCTGCTTCTTCAACTTGTTATTGCACTCCTGTTGGCTTATAGCCTGCTCATCTGCTTGCCATTAGCAGGCAGTCCCATAGAGGCAGCAGCAAGACGCAGCAGAGCACAACAACGCAGCGACAGCATCATCAATAGCCATTTAATATAATGAGCAGCATTTGCGCTCTCCTTGCGCACACACACACACACACACACACACACACATAGACGCAATTTAGCCAAGTACAGGCAACAGCAGACAACAACAAGAAGATGAAGAAAATTGTTCGATGACGATCTAATAAGCAGATCTAGGCAGCACAGCATAATAGATTTTAGACATTGATATGGTAAAATGCGCTCAGCCCCAGACTTGGCCTATGCAGAGCAGCCCAAGGCAACGCCAAAAAGGCGTTGTGCCAAGGCTCGCAAGCGACAAGCAACATCGGGCTAGAGGAGTTGGGTGCCAGTGTTGGGCTTTTTGAGATCAATATCATGACTGCTGCGTGCTGAAGCTGTCAAGTGCGCAGCCAGCCCAAGATGTGGTGTGTGTGAGTGTGTCTTTTTTTTTTTCTTACCGATTTTATTCTTTCTAATTGGTAACCACGACTACAAGCATTTAGCCTTCTTATGTGGAGTGCAAGTGCAGCCTCATTATGGAATTTGTTGTAAAAACCAAACCGAACCAACGCCCTTCATTGTTTGCTCTGCCTCCACAAACATAAGTTTGTCGATATAATGCGAACAATTACGCGATATGATAAATTACTTATAAAATAGGCAAAAAAAAAAAAATAGGCTTTATTAACACATTTGCATAAGTGTGCTTTCCAAGTAAACCTTCAGTACCAGTAAATGGCACAACCAAAGAATTTTCTTTTGCTAATTACTTATGCTAAACAAGAATCGATATATGCAAGCAGATTGTCGCTTTATTTTCTTGAAAATTGACATCGCAAGCTTTCATCATATGCCTTCGTTAAACAGTCTAGGAAATATTCGACATGGACTTCTCAATTGAAAATATTTATTATATACAATATATTTTGAAATAATATTTATATTAAAAACTAATTTCTAGTGTGCCGAATGGAAATGCTATAGCATTTGGTTTCTCAATTTATTACACGTAGTGAACTGAGTTGGATGGCGTCAAAGATCCGGTTCGCACAGGGACCTATATCATAAAAGATAAAAATCTAAAGCACACGCTAAAGTCTTTTTAAAATTGTCACCACATGTCTTTTTAGTTTTTGCAACTGAAAATTTATATATAATATAAAAAAAAAGTTCAATATTTATTATATAATAGTTAGCACCGCTAAATTTACTAGTTTAAATAATACTTAAAAATGCTTGTTACATATATTACATGTGCAGAATAAATGCTTATATAAAAACAACATATGAAATAAACTACTTAGTACTTTATATCATAACTCAAATTGCTTATTTAAATTCAAAAAGCCACAGAGTTGGCACACATCTAACTCTTTAATAACTCGCAAGCCCTAATCACTGTCACAGGGCCATTGGCGACAAAAAGCCAATCAGCGCGTCGTAAAAGTGAACCCAAGCGCAGGCAACACTCCATGCTAAAGTGAACATGCGATTGACCGCAGACTCCTTAGGTGCGCATGTTGCATGAATGACGAGGACAGAAAGCGACGCTCAAGTGAACTTCGTCAGGGCAAGAGGCGGCAAATGGCTTAACGCATATCAACGTCGTATATAAGTCGCAGGCACTCGGTAGATGGGAGCGGAACGGGTAAGGAAAGTGTAAGGAACAGTACAAGAAATGGTAGCCACTTAAATTTGTTGAGTTTTGCGAAATGCAATTCGCAGTATTTGACTGTGACTATACTAAGCGCAGCAGTGAATGAGAATCCTTTAAGGCGGTGCTTGAGCATGGCGGCCTCTTTTGTGTCTTGTGTGTCGCCTCAACTGTCTACTTTGATATGCATCCAATCACAGTCGTGGCTTTTGTTTTTGTTTTTATATTTTTTGCTGCAAAACCGCACAACAACAGCAAAGCACAGAAAAAAGGGACAGTTGTGTCTTATAGTTTATGCTCATATCAATTGTGTTTTACGCATACTCAGGCGTGCCGACAGAATTCCACCATTTTTCTCAACTGCAGGCAGAAGCGCTGCCCTGCGCCGCAGTTGCTGCTGCCTTTGCCTGCCTGCAACATTTTTATTGCATTCTTGTGGCAATTACTTTGAATATCTGCCGGAGCAAGACGCGCCAAAGCCCAGCCCCGCTGCCCTCGACTGCCACATAAGCCAAGCCATGCCATGCCTCAGCGCGACCCTGTCTAGCTTCGCTCAAGGCGGCAATTTTGCAAGTTGCAAGTTGCAAGTTTTCTGTTCTCAGTTCACAGTTCTCTGCGCTGTGTTGATTTAAATCTGTCGCTGCCTGTTGTTTGCGGTTTGAGGTTTGCGGTTTGAGGTTTGCGGTTGCCATTGCCAACGTCATGTGTCGCCATTTCCATTCCAAACAACTCATGGTAATTGTTCACAATGCGCTTACGTAGTCGGTTTGCATTGGTCACTTGCTCGTCTCTTGGCCGTCGTCTTCGTCAACTTGGCCGTCGACGTTGTCGTCATCCTTGTCATCGTCAGTTGTTGGCAGTTGTTGTTTGATGCTTTGACTGTTGCATGTTGCGGCGCCCGTCAAGTCTTTTCGTGCTTCTTATGCTGCTGATGCTGCTGCTGTTGCTGGCAGTTCATCTGTTGTCGCTGTAATGGCCGCAATTGCTTTCGGGCAATTAATGGATGAATACTTTAAGTGAGTGATGGAATGACACTTTGTGTTCTTGTAAGCATTTTTATGTTTGCCAACTTGTTTGCCATGCCGTCGCGTTTGTCGGCAAATCAAGGTAAAGGATACTGCGAGCGACAACGATTCAAACCAACAAACGAAAACAGAAGCAGAAACAAAATGAAGAAGAAGAAGCAGCATACGAACGAGTATTTAAAAATGTTCGCTGTATTAATTGGACCGATAGTTAGCAGGCATATAAAATTTATTGAAATCGCCGCAAATGTCGTTAATTAACTGAAAGTGGTCTGCTAAAGAATTGATGCCTGAAGCACGAAGTTGACTTTGTCTGAAGTGAGCAATGGTGACCTAACAGTCTTGGTTATATAAGATTAAACTTAAGAACAAGGTAACGGAAATTTATTATAAATAATCATGAGCTTAATTATTCTTAAATACACAAAGCTGTGATTCTAATTGAAACAAATTGTAGAAAAAGAATGGAATCCTATTGACAGAAGCAATAAGCATACCACATTCCTCTCTTGTTTATTATTAGATACTAAGAAAATAATAATTTGTCAACTAGCTTAGGTGTTGTTTTTTATAATTGTTATATTTTTGATATCTGTCTGCGATTATCCATATCTGCGTGGGCAATCATACAAGAAATCTCTTACTTTGTACCAACTCCAAAAAGACTCTAAGCCGAGAACTTCCTGTGCTTAATATATTCGTCTGCACACATGAGCAAAGGTCAGATCGAACATTAATCGCAGTATAACACGTTTCTCGCTATTTGATAGCGCCCTGTAACACGTGTTCTTGTCAACAGTAGCACCACAACTTCTTTGTGGCTAATCAAATGCCGAAACACATGCCAATTCATCTTGCACCTATGCCGGGGCTAAAACGTTTAACACCATACAAAAATCAACAACACCCAATCAAACATAAATTTTGGCTACGATGCCAGACGATTTCTGTGAGATAAGCAACGCAAACAAGAATTTACACACAGTCAATGAACCTTAAATTCCTGTACAGTAAGAAACAAAAAGAAAATTGCCAAAAAGAAAAGAATAAACTTGCAGTGAAATAAGTTTAACTCGAAAAGGAAATACAATACAAATCGAGGCGTCCAGTCGTCGCGCGAGAACAGTCAAGGACATGCAGTGTTTTAAAACGCGCCAAAGCGAATCCTGTTGCATTTGGCCAGAGTCTGAGGCAGCGACACAGCAGAAAGGGAAACGTCAATGAATGAAAGCGCAAGCCGGCAAGACACACAGCCAAGAACTCAGCTGAGCACTTGTGCAGATATTGTATTTTCGCCGACTGAAGGTCAAAGCAAGTGGCGGTTGAAGCGGTTTAATGCGTGTCAGGAGGCAGGCGCCAAGGCTAAGTGTGGCAACAGCGAAAACTCGCGCGAAAAATAATCAACTGCTGCTGCGGCAACGGTGAAAGTGAAATAAAAAAGAAGAAAAAAATACAAAATCAAAGAACGAGCAAATAAACGAAAGCGATAAAACAAAAACAACAACAACAACAATCGCGCACAAAGACAGTTGCTAGGATTGATGTGCTAACTATCTGTCCAGCTGTCTGCCGACCCAGCGACTGTGACTCTGTCTCTGACTGTGACTATGACTATGACTTACGTAATGCGGCACAAGGTTTGACTTTGCTCATTACATTTCTTTTATTTGGTGTTTTGTGTTGCCAGCGCAAGTGCCGACGGATACACTTGACCTGTACGGGTTCAATTACCCCGTGACCACTTGTTTGTTTTCAACAATTGCAGTTGGCTTATCTTGGCCTGAACCGACTTGACCCTGCCCTGGCACGCGTCTGCCCAAGCCATTGACCACACAGTGGCTGGCCTTGCCTAAGCGATTACGCGTATTTTTATTAATTTATACACTTGCAGCTCAAATGTGAAATTTCTTCTCAGAACTTTGGCCACCCACACACACACACACACACACACACACACTGTCGCCTAAGTCACTACACACATGTTGCACCTTCGCTTAACTTTCAACTGCAGGCCACAGCTTTCTTTTAGGCAATAGCCGCAAGCTCAGGCTGTCTCATGCCACTCTGCAGCACATCACATGAAAATTTGTTAATAACTAAAATTCGATTCTGGCACATTATCTGCGGCAGTATCTCACACGCAATGCTCCGCAGCTAGCTACCAGTTGGCATAGCAGCAGCTGAAGCAGCAGCAGCAGCGAAAATATTTTGCAATTAACTTCAGACTGGCAACTGATTTGGCTGCTCTTAAATATTATAAAACACGCACAGCAGACGCAAGTCAGCAGGCGACACCCGCATAAACGGAGCCAACATCACACTGTACAGTAAGCACTTGCGCCTCAATGCCCATGTGCCCATGTGCCCAAGTGCCCAAGTGGCCGTGTGGCTGCGGCCAGTGGCTGCCTGTGCACGTTCACTGGCGATCATCGGACGCTGATAAGCGCATGAAGCTGCGCAATTTACAGCCAAAAATGTGCCTAACTCCTTCCCCCTGACGGCTGATCCATCGTCTGCAACTCATATGCACCCAACCCATTGCTGTACAGCCTAACCTAAGACAATATCAGCAAAATACTGGATTTTATTTTTTTTTCTTTTGTTTTTTTTTTTTTTTCTTTTATATATGTTTTTTTTTTTTTTTTTTCGTATCTTTTTCTGTTTGAGCTTGTCTTTTCCTTTTGCTGCTAACTGCTCCGCTTGGTTCTATGCTTGTGCCTGTGCTTCCTTATGGCTTACCTTGCTCGTGGCTACAATTTTATTTACGATGACTGCAGTCGAGACTTGGCGAGTCCAAAATGTAGCCGACGCAGCGGCGGAAGGCAATCGTGGCTGTCGTGGCATTCGCGTGCGTTTTTTACTCATTCATTCATGCTTAAGTTTTATCTCGAGAACACGTAGTATGCACTTTTGTTTCATTTTTTTTTTTTTGCCTTTATTCTTTTTTTTTTTTTTTGTGTTGTATATTTATTTTTCGTTTGATATTGGCACTGCAACTGCATGCAACTGACTTAGACCTTGCTCTTGGCACTGTGCGATCTTCCTTTTACACGCACCTAATGCTCTGTGATTGAAGCAAATAAAAGCAGGAATGGAAAAAAAAAAATTGTATATTGTGCGGGAGTTAATTAAAAGTTTTGCAACAGGTTTTGCCGTAATTGAGGCAGGCTTGCCTGTGCTGGCGTATGTGGCTTATCGAGCTACTTAGTGGCAGCTCAAAGGCTTGCAACATTTTCGGCAAGTATTATTGCATAAAATGAGAAATTTTGACTGCTTCTAAAAAGAATCGATTATTATATGAACATTTACCTAATTCACATATTCCTCAACTACATTGCTCTTTTTATAAAATCTTACCGCGATTGTAAGAATCTTACTGGAACAGTGTGCGGTTACAAATGCAACAATTCAATTACAAATCAATAAATTTAACAGTTTTCAATTTTATTACACCCTATTTAATCCTCTATTACAATATCGTGAGTATTTATATTTACATCTTTGTATTCTCTCAAACTTACTCCTATTTAAACTCTAAAAAAAGTCAATATTAGGAAATTTAATTGCCAGTCCTGTTTATTTTATAGAGAAATTTGCTAGGGCTGCCAAATTATTTGTATGTATAACTTACAATTATTACCTGTCTTTTTTTATCTATCCTTATCTTGCAATGATTCACCTACCATTTCTTAGCTCATGTCTGGTCTGTCATCTTCGTCAAATTATACATTTGTTTTTTTTTTTTCTATTTTTTCTTATCGCATATTTCAGTGTTCCTAAGTTCTCTTAATTTTTTAATTCTTTCTTTCCAACGATCTCTTAGTAATGGTTATCTTGCATCTTCAAACTTCCATCTAAGCACATAATTTTCCCAACACATACCTTGTCACAGATTTTCTACAGCGACACGCGCCTCACTATCATTTACTGCATCCGCATATAAAACCAACATCTCTGCTCCATCTGCTATAACATTCTGCAGCAAAACCTATATTAACATTTAACATTAATCAACCATAAATCATTTTTAATATAGGGAAATCTGTTACAGGGCAACCAACTTATTCCCACATGCACAGCAGCGCATAAGCCATGAACTCAGCAGTGCAGACTCAACTCAACAAAAGATAGTTCAGATACCGAAACAAACTGCAAAAAAAAAAAAAGTAAAAAAAAACAACTGTAAACGATAAGAGTCAACAATGTTCATAAAAAATCAAATTATTAAACAACTGCAAGCGAGCAACAGTGAGGCGAGACAGACAGAGCCAGCGTCACATAGGCAGCGTGAACAAGCAAAGCAAAGTGAAGCGAAGCAACGTTGACAATCAGCCCACACACAGAAGACAACAGCAACAACTGCAACATTTTCAACACTTAACCCAAGTCACTTTGGCATATAGACTTTTCACTATTTTAATAATAATAACCGCGAAAAACAATCAACAAGCGAAAAAGGCGTGAAATAAAACTGCCTTCGTCGATTTTAATGCTGCCTATCTCCATTGCTATCAGCATAGGAAGCCAACTACTCAGCAAGGCAGGCAGCAGCAGCAGCGGCAGCAGCAGGCAACCGCCGCCAGATTGCAGCTGTTCCCTTAAAGACTGCAAACTGAAGTCCTCTGCGCGGTGTGTGGCGAGCCGAGCGTGGCTTCGACGAGCGAACACCAGGCGACCCAACTTGGCAAAAGCTAAGCTACACAGCCCAAGCAGCATGGCAATTTTCCCAATATGAACGAACGAATGAACGAACGAACGCCACGAGGTGAGAAATGAGATTTTAATCGGACGTGTCTGATTTCAAATGAGCTTTAATGGGCTAACCATTTAGTACGGCAAGTTTACGTTTCGTTTTGTTTTACGATTTTGTTTTATTTTCTTTTATTTCAGTTTATTTTTACTTCTCTTTTTTTAAGTTATCCCAACAACAATTTTATTGTATTGTCTTTTGTTAGTGGTGTACTCACACTGTAAAGTGTGATTTGTTTTTTTTTTTTCGTTTTCACTTTACCCAAATACTCATGTTGCGTTGTTTGACTGCAAGCAGCAGCTACACTTGGCAGCACCTCTTTACTGCCACATGCAGACGTTAGTGTGTGCCATGGTTGCCATCAATTGTACCAAAAATGGAACATTTCTACTTGACTACTAATATTTAATTCAAAATTCATTACAATGGAAGAAATATATATTTATATTATATACCTAAAAACGCCATTGATCATTTAAGTATAATAATTTTGCAAGATTTGATTTAAATTCTGTAAAATGTTTACAAATAAAAAATGTTTTCACTTGCGTAAGTTTTTTATTTCAGCGTTGTACAAAAATTCTTATAATAAATTTGAATTTCAAAAGTTCTTGAGTTGTTGTAAAAAAAATTTTTCGATTTACAAAAATAAAAACAAAATTTTGAGGATATGAAATACTCATATATTATACATAGATAATTTAATGAGGAGAAACTACGAGGTATACATATTTACAAGAAAAATTTTTTCAGGAATTTTTTAACTTTTTTTTTTAAATTTCTGTTGCCTTACAATATGCAAAATTTGACTTAAGGTACAGGATAAGCATGGGGTTGCGTGCCGCAGCCATAGGCAACTCTTTTTGCTCCCGGCAGCGCACATTCAACTGTTGTGAGTAGAACGCCACAGTGCACATCCCAAGTAAGCACACAACTGCCAACTAAGTAAATTTCATTCATGTCTGCCAAAAAGGAAAACAACAACAAAAGAAATAACCATTTCACATACGACCTCACCTGGCATTACTATTAACGCTTTAATAATTTCTGTGCAAAACAGCACAAATGCGATAAACACGAGAAGCACAAACAGCGACAACAACAACAGCCACAATAAGTAAAAATCTGTAGCAGTTTTCGAGACACACACAACGCATCACGGCAATCACGCCACCAAACACTGCCACCCATATTCCGCAGCAGCCACACAACAACCAACCGCAGCAGATCCGAGTGTCCCCGTGGGCTATTTAAACAAATAAGCCGCAACTGAAACTAAACTGAAACTGAAGCCGAGCTCAACTGCATACGACACGCAACTTAACAAACCTAAGCAGCGCACAAGGAACGCACGCCAACACAAACGGCTGCTGCAATGCCCTCTTGCCTGCCCGCCAGCCATGCAGCCACACTACACCCGCCGCCTGCTCCTCTCTCGATCGCCAGGCAACGGGTGTGAATTGTTTCGTGCGCGCATGCGTCCAATCGTGCAGTCTGCAGTCTGTCTAAAAGCCTGCCAGCGATGAGCATTGTTAACTGCGCAGATAAGCGCAAAATTTGCAAACGGCAGCCGAAGCCTCAGGACTCAGTAATAAGAAAGGGTGCCCTAGCAAAAAATACAGAAAAAAAACAAACACAACAACAAAAGATACTAAAAGAAACTAAAGCAAGCGAAGGTGGCAAAGGTCTGGCAGCAGCAGCTGCAAGCCGCAGTTCTACTTCAGCGCATCTGAACTGAGCTGAGCTGCGAAACTTTTTTGCATACTACAAACCCAAAGAAAAAAAAAAAAAAAAAAGAAAGGTAATAAAAGCAAGTTACTTGGGCCAACTGCACAGCGCCGCATTCTTGACGTTTTTTCCCACATTAAGCGCGTATCTCGATGCTCTGATTGCCGTGCCTACGCTTGCTCGCACTCGGTGCTTGGCTTTGATATGCCAAGTCCAAGTCCATGTCCCTGTCCCTGGATCTGGCTGTGGCTGTGGCAGTGCTCCATGCAAAACAGCTTGTTAAGCACTTGTGCCACATGCAAACACATGCCAGCCGTTAACCATGGGCTGCTGTTCTCTTTTCTTTTTTCTTTTTATTTTTTTTTTAATTTTTTGTTTATTTTGGTTGGCGTTTTGGTTGCTTATTAAGCAAATAATGTGTGCGCGACGCTTTGGAGACTTGCCTTGCAGTTTACTTTTTTATGCTACACAATATTGCACTGCATACATGAGCTTTGTGTGCAAAGGTCACTTACGTTTGCTTTAATGATCGAGTAACGACTGCTAAGCAGCTAAAGCAAATTCAATAAAGTACATGATAAGTTATGTTTGATTCTTTATTGAAAAAACTATTTCAATTTAACAAAAATTAGATAGTTTAATACATAATTTTTAAATCATAATATATGTTTCTATAGATATTTTATTCAATTTTATTATTAACACTATTTTTAGATATATATATTTTTTATGGACTCTACATGCCTTACAGTTAAGAATAAATCATTGATGCTATGCATTGAGATACGAAATTCCGACTCAATTACAAGTATATTAAATAGTGAAATATATTGTTGACTAAACATTAAAGTACAATTTAAAGTAATTCCAAAATATTTTTCATTTGTTTTCGAAATTTCTGAACCGCATATGTTTTAAAATTTAATTACTTACTAAGACTTTACTTTTATGCATCAATCAGAAATATAGAAAGGTTCAACGTTTAAATAAAATTTTAACCTAAGCTTATACTAAATAGCATTCACTAATTTTATATAATCATTTCTTTACAGTTTAAAACATTTTCATTTTTGTTATCAAGCAATTTAGCTCGGCAACTTTGCCAGCAACCAATATTAATCATACGCGCTGTATGCCCCATATAATGATATATGTACAATATAAGCTCATTTATACCTTACAGCACATTACTTCAAAATTCAATAAAATTGTATAAAATTACAAAACAGAAAGAAACAAAGCCAGCAGCATATACGAGTCGAAATACTGCCAAATTGCAATCTACACACACACACACACGCAGGTCACAAGCCGGACACATATAAGCAAATATTGTAGCAGAGTACGCTGGCTCATAAATATTTAAAAATTAATTTGCCAATTTTGTTGCAAGTTCTAAGAAGGAAAATGCGAGCGGCTAAAGTGCTCTATAGCTTCAACTTGAGCAGCTATTTTTCAATTTCATACTCAATTTTATGGCATAAACGGTAAAGTTTTGCCTGTTTCCATATTTTGTCTTTTTTTTTTCTTTTTTTGTTTTTCGTTTTTTTGCTTGCAAAAGTTATGTGAGAAATTTTATATGAACTGTGCTGGATAAGCAGAGAAAATGCAAAGAAAAAGAAAAAGAAAAAAAAAACTAAATAAATATAGAAATGAGTACGTGGCACGATGGAAACTCATTTTGGTATACTTCTAAGTCGTCATCGAATACATAGAACTGCAATTACTTTTAGCATTATGTGGCGTACAAAATGGCCAAGGCAGGCGGCGCTGGCCAGAGCCAGCCTGGCCTGTATGCATGCATAGACACGCTTATGTACACATAAGATACACATACATACACACAACTGCATGCGAGCGTGTACATGCTCCTGGCTAGGTCCTTCAGCATAATATGCGCTCGTTTCATCCTGAAATACCTTTCATATGCAACACTTTGGGCCAACAGCAGTTGTCATGCACATGCGAGCCAGCAGCCCACCCAACAGCCAACTGCCAGCCACACTCGCTCACGCATGCATCCAGAACATCCAACCACTCACCCCACACTTGCCTACACACCTCACCCACTCAGTCGCTGTCTTCGACAGTTTGTGCAATTTTTGCAGTTTTTCATTTCATGTGCATGGCAGGATATGAAAATTTCGCACAACTTTGTAGCTAAAAGTGTGTGTGTGCACTGCGGAGCCATGTGCGAAGTGTGTGTGTGTGTGTGTGCGTTTATGTGCATGAGGTTTGCGGTGTAGCGGGTAAGAAGTTGTGCATGTGCATGTGCATGTAGAACGTATTTTAGTTGGGAAATTGTGCACTTACATTATCATAATGGAAATTGCTTTGACTTGAGCAGGGTTGTCAACCGTATAACAGAATAAAACATTACTTTGTTATTAAAATAGAAGAGTGTAGAGTTTTACAAGTAGTACTGCATTAAGTAGAGTAAAGAAAAATCATTAACTAACTTGAGTGAGTAGTAGATGAATTAAATATTCCAAACTAAATGACTTTTGGAAGATTTAAATTCACGACTAATAATTCCCACTTTCAAGCAAATGAATAAATATATTTATATATAAGCGTTTAATAAGTTTCATTGATATAAACTTAGTTTATTTTTTTATTAAATTTAAATACAAATAGCGAATTTTCGAAATCGAAAAATTACAACAAAAAATATTTTTATTCGATTTTAAACCGATTCAAATCACTTGTCCGAAACAAAGATTTAAAAGTATCTAGAAAGTCGGTAAAAACTCAAATTAAGTTTAGAGTTCTCAAAATTCTTTACCAACGGTTTAGTTTTCTAAAATCCTCCGCTTCTAACACTTGGCATCAATTCTGTGACAACTCTAAGTCACAACTATGTCTAAACCTAGCCCACCGGCTGTCACGTGGGCGTGATGTGCTCCACGCCTGATGCCAAACCAATTGGGAGCGCATTGTATTCTGATTGTGCGCGTTGTGTGTTGGGAGTTGCACGGACCGGAGTACGGACCACACTACGGCTGCTGCCATCTAACAGTCATCCTAAGCAAACATCTCTCTCACTTATACTAGCTCTAGATATGACTATCTCTGTCTCTCCTTAGCATATACGCTTAAGCTGTGTGCATACGTTGGAAAATATTATTTTTCATAAATTTTAAAATATTTTCTACGTAATACGAAGCACACATGCGCCAGCATAACTTTCACATATACATACGTATGTATATGTACATATATGCCCAGCTTATATACGCTTCCATACATATACATTGTATGGATGTGCGAGTATGTAAACCTGCTCGTGGCCTGCCACCCACAAAAGGTCGTAAAATTGTGTAGAGGCAAATATATGCAACATTTTTACAATGCAAAAGCCATTTACTTGGCTAAAATATATGCGAAAGTGAGCGTGCCAAGCGTGGCAGCAGCAAACGAGAAATAAGAAAAATTTTTACACCAAAAGAAAGAAAAAACAAAGAAGGCAAAATGAAAACTCAAATGTACAGGCGGCAGGGAATGTAGCACAGAGGTTGGCGGCGGCACTGCGCAGTGTCAGTCAACATATGAAAAATGAAAAGTCACAACTTCTTTACAAAAAAATAAAAAAGAAATACAAAAAAAAAAATGGTATAAAAAAATTAAACGAACGCAGAGCAGCAATTTCCAAGCAGCTCCTACACACACAAAACACACACACACACACATCTACGCACACTAAGCCCTACTCTGGTTGGCAACCCCCAGCCGGTCACCCAGGCAGCCAACATCAGTTGCTGGCAGGTTGGGGCGGCAGCTGCTGCTATTGTATTTTATCTACAATGTCTATGCTGGGACAGCTTTTGTGTGAACCTGAGCCGAGCACAATCCAAAAGCCGTCGCGTTGAAGGAAAATGTTAGCAAGAAGACAGGAAACGTAGGCGAAGTCCTAACGGAAGTCACTTGTGTGTGCACTGGGCTGTGTGCCATGGGAGGCGGATTGGCTGCTTTGCGTGGATTGTGGCCGAGTTGTAGTTTGTGGATGGTTGGCTGGTGGCTCCACGAATGCACACGAGTGGCGCATTTTATAAAATGGAAAATAGCAAAAGGCAAACCCATGGCATATGAAATAAAAAATTATGAGTACATAAAGCTGAGTACATGGTCCTGGCGGCGGGAGTGTAGCCATACACATGACGCTCTGCATATAGGCAAATGCTTTACCTTTTTTATTTCATTTTCCTGTTTTTTCTCTGCTTTTTTTTTTACCTCAATGTGTGTGGGTGCTTATCTCTGCTGTAGCATCTTTGCTGTGTGGAAAAGGGATGTAAACGATAAAAAGCCGAATCAAAATAGAAAAAAAACTCTTTGTTGGCTTTAATGGGTGGAGTATCACGCATGGAGTATCTGGCATATATTTCGTTTTATATAAAAGTGGCCAATGCAACTGGCATCTAGTAAAGTGGTAAGATTTTATTTGTTTTTTTGGAAAAGCTGTTCAAAATAACTAAATAAACTTTACATTTTAAAGCATTTAAATTGGCTGCTTGGTTTTTATACTTGACGTTCCAAATCCTAATGTGCTAAAAGTTTTAGGAAAAATCAACTTAGGAACTGTGTCATGCAAAAAATATATAATAATGCACGTACATATATACATATTTATATTGTAATAAAGCCCAAAGATTACTAAGTACCACCGAAGCATAATAAAGACTCATTTACAGAAGTTGGAATACTTGTAATCAAGAAATAACTGCCTCAAATCGAATTTGTTTAGTATCTTATACAAAAGATTTTACTTTAGAATTAATTTTCAATTTTGACACCGTAAGTGCTTTTATTAAAATTCACTTCACTAAATACCGAATCTTGGCATAGCAGAATATAAAATTAATTTTTCCTCGAATAAGAAAGCTTGGTTGGATGTATTTTATTTTTTATTTTTTTTTTTTTTTTTTAACATAAAACGTAAAAAATAAACATTTATCACTCTATTCCACTTCCAGCAACATATTTCAGGTTTATGCTCAAAAAAAATTTATTGATAGGTAGATCACCATAATTTCTATTGGTTTTTGAATATTTTTGTCCTCTGATTTAACAATTATTTTCGTCTATCTTTATATTCCTAATTATTATAAAAAAATCTCGAATTAAAATAGTCTGATAATTTACTAAATAAGTATACTCATATTTATATTCTTTAGTTCGGCAACTTTTAAATACTTCTAGCAGCTGTGGAACAGGCACACTATCGAGAATACATCACTGAAATATTCCACGCTAATTTTGTGCCCCAACTGCGTGTGCCTAGATATCCATCAATAGTAATGAGTTTGCCTGACAATATTAAATTATGTTGCTAGAAAGTCTTAACATTTATTGTCAGTAGATGGCATTGAAGTAAAAAATGTCTCTTTGATGGAAAAGCAACCTTTCAATATTGAAATCATTATGGCATTAAATCTGTTGCAATGCTATACCAACAATATGCGATGCTAAAACATTTAAAACCTTCAAAGATGATCGATTTATTTGTGACCACAAATAAAAATAAAAAAAATACAACACAGACCCGAAATAACTTAGCCATTAAGTGGCAAGTGAAAGCATATATCGATTTGCAAATGTTTTTGTTGTTGCTACACAAAATGGCTTAAATACTTAAGCGCTTAAGTGAAAAGATACGCAAGAACAGCCAACGAAAAAGAATAAAAAATTACCAATAGATAAATGCGAGTACAAATATGCAAAAACTAAGCAACAAAAATACAAAACAATATCAAAAAGAATGTATGACAAAAAAACAATAACAACTCCAACAGATAACTAAAAATAAAGACAACAATGCGCACACAGTGAAAGATAAAAATAAAAACAAAAACTCGCAACGCAGCTTAAACAAGCGTAGCAACAACAACAACAACAACTAACGTAGCTAAAAACAGAGATTTTTGCTAATCAATGAAATTAAAGCAATGCCAAAAACGAAAACAACAACAACAACACAGCCAAAAAGATTTTTGCAGCAGAATTGTGCTTTAAGAACCGGCATCTTGTGTCGCCCCCTGCCACTGCCTGGACGCGGGTTGCCCGGCAGCATTCGCGTGCAAAAGTGTATGTAAGGAAAATAGTGCGACGCACACGACAACTTTAATGAACAAAAATTAGCAGCAACAGCCACAACAGCAGCTCCATACCTCGCCACGCCAGAGCCAAGCAAATGAGCACGGGCATACACAAATAATGAGTGCGACTGCGACAGCAATAATGTGAAGCTGTGAGCAATGCATAAACGTAAATGCAAGCACGGCGAATTGGAATTTACGTGGCGAATTAACTGAGAACAAAAACAATACTCTGTGACGCTGTACACATGCGCCAACGGGGAGCGCCACGAAGTGAACAAAGCAACAGAGAGAGCAAGAAAGAGCGCCACAAGTATATGGCAATGGTGCGCTGTGCTGATTGGTTGTTGGCTTAAACTCATGCTGCAAGCGGGGCACAGAAACGCGTGGGACGTATTGAGTTTGTGCTCTTCAAACATTTCCCCAAGCGTAAACAAACCATTTTGAATAACAAGCGACAATTGCAATTACAACAAAACATTGTGTGGAACTTATATTTGTTGTTACTGTGACGGCGGCTGCTTTGCTGCTGCAGTTGACTTTTTTGCCAATTGGCTGCGCTGCAGTTGCCCGCTTTACAACTCTCGCATTGATTTTCGGACAATTGCAACGCGTATGCGAAAAATACTTACGCGCTGCATCCGCAACTATTACGTTTTTACATACGCACGTTCATATGTACATGCAAACTCGTACATACGCATATACGCCTTTGCGTGTGCTTGGTTTTTTTTCGCGCGCGCGTATTTTTTCAAATTGTGTGCGACGCTTATATGTGAAGAATTACAAAAGCAATAGCAACAACGCGATGTTAACGTCAATGTCAAAAAAAGTGCAGTAAAATCTCGTTTCGCATCCTACATCGTCGTCTTCTTCAGCTTCGTCTTGGTCGTTGTCGTTGTCGCTCGGTCGTCAATGTGCGTCGTCGGTACGTTCTTTGTTGTCAACAGCCACAGCAGCAGCCACCGCTGAAGCCGTAGCCACAACAACAACTACAGCGTAAGCAGCAGCACGGCAATGCCATAGTCGCTGCCAGTACGCAGTCTTCTTTGCTACTTTGTCGTTTCATTTCATTCGTAATTATTTTAATTTATGCGTTAAACGTTGTCGTCTTTTCTTTTTTTATGTTGCTGCTACTGCGGCTGGCTGCTGTTGCCATTTTGTATTGGTTTGATTTTTTGCTGCTGCGGACTTGTCTTTTGACATTCGGTATTTTTGACAGGCAGCGAATAATTCTTCTGTTCCTCGCATGTCATTTCCATTGCCTGTTTTTATATTTTGTATTGTTTTTATTTTTTGTATTACTAGATTTTGTTTTGGCAGCCATGTGGCGTATACGTGATTTTTTTTTTTTATTTTCCTTTAGCTCACATTGATGTAGCAAAGAATTTATTTTGTGACTTAGGTATCGGAAACTTAGAAAGGATTACGCTATAAATTACAAATTTAGTAAACAATTTTTTTATTACAAGTTAGAAATAGTTAAAGCAGGAAATCCATCCACATTGCAAAACTTTAGCTAATTTTTTAGTCTAAAAAATATTTAAAGCTTTTCGCAATCCCTAATTTGAACTAACCGTGATAACAAAAGTTTCTCATTTAGCTCGGCGGGAACTGTACTTTTCCATATACTTCTATATCGACCAAAAATATCTTTTTACTTAACGAAATTTTTGTGAACAAAACTAAGGAAATATTATTTTCATTTTTTTTTTTTAATGCAACGTTTACTTCATAAATAAAAGATTTGCATTTACAATTATTTAAGTTCTCTCAAGGAAAAGAATTTTGTAGAAGTTTCCAAAACGGAGTTTCCAAGACAAGCACTTATTACGATAAATTATTGTCATTGAAGCCTTTTCTACTTACTGAACAACTAAAATAATGCATATCCCAAGAAAAATCTTCAAATTCTTTTAATATAAGCAAACTTTTCTGTATAATTTGATTTCGATTTCTCAAATCCTTTGAAATAGGTTGTGAATAAAACCAAGGAGATATTCAAAAATTAGTCTTCAAAAATAAATTATTTTTAAAAAGCTTCAGTTAGCATATGTGCTTTATAATCAAAAAATGCCATGGACATGTTATCCGTAGCTAAAAACAACAGCAAATTAAAGTTGTACAGAACGGTCAGGTATATAACACATGTACATTTAATAATTTTCCATTTTTTTTTAAATAATTTTTAACTAAATACCAAACTAAGACAACTGCAATACTACTCCAGAAAACCAAGTTTAAATTCGCATTTAAACCCGCTCAAAAAAAAAATCGCTCATAATTTAGTTAATGACCAAGTCGACCTTAGCCGCTATCATCAAAGGAACCATCAGTGGAGCACACACATACATGCATGCACACCGAACAAATACCAACAACAACAACAACAACAACAATAAGAACGGCGAACACATAGCCACGAACTTACTCCGTAGTATACCAGGCGAAATGCCCAAAACCCGACAACAAATCAACTTAGCTCAAATATACCAACCCCAAAAGCGTAATCCGATAAAACTGCCCCAACAATAACACACCCACAACACCGAAGCCCAGCGCTCAACAAATACAAGCCCCCTGCAAAATGCCCTCCATCCCTGACAGGGCTGAGAACACGCGTTTGATTTTAAACTTGACTGAAAAAAGAAACCAACAAAAAAGAGTATCCTAAAAAAATCACACACCATAAAAAAAGCCAACAACATGAAGCCACCCAATACACAACACACAACGCCAACGCGTATGCTGCGGCATAAGCGCAAATGCTGCAGCCAGAGACATTCAACCCAACCACCCAACCACCCAATCACCCAAGCAGGCAGCATGCCAGGCTGCGTTACTCTGCTGCTGCTGCTGCTGTTGCTGTTGCTGCTGCGTGCGCTGCCTGCGATTTGCTTTAACATTTTTGCTTGTTCTTATTTTTTTCGTTTTATTTTATTTTCATTTTATTTGTTTTTTTTTTTTTATTGTTTTTTTTTGTTTTTGCCGCCACCGCTTGACATTTCTGGCTACGCGCAATTTTTTGTTGTTGTTCGTATCTTTTTTAGTCGTTTGTCGGAAGTCAATCAAAAAGCGTGTCTCATGCAGTACGGTTCGGTACGCTTCGCTACGGACACGATACACTAGCGACAGCCGGACGTGCATTGCAAAAAGAGAAACCAACAACAAAATATATAAATAATAAAAACAAAAGCAACAAAAAACATAACACCAACGCGCACTTGACGACGCGTTTTGTCGCGCGATCGCCTGCAAATCATGCATTGACGGCTTTTATTCGTCGACTGCGGCTGCCAACGAAAAGCCAAAAAAAAAAAAAACTAAAAACAAAAATCAAAACAAAAACGAGCAGGCCAAAGCCAAAGTGCGACAGTGTCAAAGTCGCGCAATTATTTTCGCGCGTACAAACCAACAACAACAAAACACATCGGCAACAACAACAACAGCAATCAACAACAAACAATTAAATTAAATCAGTTCACGGCAGACGCGTACTTGCCTTCTTTGCGCTGCCGCTGCACAACTTGTGCGCCGCGTGTGAATTTTGACGCCGACGTTTCTTGCAACGCTGCAACGACGTGTCTGTCACTGTCCGTCCCTCTGTCCTCCTTCGCCCACTGTCCGTCACATGTTGCCGTGTCATAGTGTGTAGTGTCCAAATGCGTCGTGCTCTGCGATGCCACTTATATGGATGTTTTTGTTCCTTCATCGATTTTAGTGCAAAAACGTTTGACTTTTAGCGGCATCCTAAACTCTGCTAACTCTGCTAACTCTTAAGCGTTCTCAATTAACATTTTAAACGCTCACTAATAGTGCAAAATAATCGTAATCGATGGGACATGCTGCACATTAAGCTGGTGAGTAATGCCCGGCGCATGCGAGAAGTGTAATGCCGTCGGCACTTGCTGTCTGACTTTGAATGCTTTTAAAATATTGAAGCATGCTTACTTTTTGAGTTGTGTTACACACTTACTTATATTAATTTATTTTGATACCATATACAGTAATAGTGTCATTAAAAAGAATATTTCAACATTTTGTTCATGTTGCAGGCAAGCCGCTTATGATTTTATATTAACAAGTTTGAAAATTGTTTGCTCAATTTTTTTACAAAAACTTGAAAACTTCTTGAAAGTTCTAAAGTTCTATCAAATGATTTTAGAAAATGTGCTACTCATGTCAGAAATGATTTTCTACGCGATTTAGGAATGTTTACAAACATTTGTTCGGATACTGTTCAGTACAAATTATTCGATTAATGTGAATTTCATAAAGTACTTTTCAATAAATAAAATAAAAAGTTATTTTAAAATATTAAAATTAATTAAATAATTAATTCTGATATTAGATGTTCATTTCTTATATTTAATTTTATTACTTTATACTAATAAGATGAAAATCCAACTAAAAGTAAGTTACATATTATGTGTCACCTCTACTGAATAAGAAAGTGTATAGATCATGCTTCACATACTTGCTGCATTTTGCTGTTTTTATTTTACTTTATATATGGAATTATGTTCCATGTTTTTCAGTAATTCCAATTTTTGTTGAAATATATACATAACGTACTTTTTTCTCTTCTTGATTCTTTTACTTTTATTAAACCTAAAACTAAACATCGTTTCATAAAGTACCCGCACTGTTAATATTCATTATTTATAACATAGAACTGAGTGACTAAGCAATAATAGAAAATTTTGCAGCAAAATTAATAAACTATTAAGCTTTATAATTCTAAGCTATGACATCAATTCAATTTAATTGATAAATACAGATACATTTTAGATATGTATATTAAAAATTTATTATACATATGTATAAGAAAAATTAAATTCAACTCATTACTTACAATTTCTTTTACGTGCAGGCCACCCAAGCAATGCTTTAACTCTGTGACAAATTTGTAATTATAAATAAAAATTAGTAAGAAAAAAAAAAAGCCGAACCAAATGTGTGTACCTTGCACATTTATCGGTTACATGAGAAACATGAGAATATAAAACGATTTTAATGTAGACCCAATTTAACATATACGCATATTTAAAAATTCAACAACACAATTACAACAAACAACAAAAACAATAGTATAAAACTTATTAAAAATAGCACGAGATACTCGTATCACATGAGATACATATTTTGCTGAACGTAGTCACACAAACCGACGTACATACTCGTATGTGTCTGACAAATGTCGGCATGACTTTGAAGCTTTGCCAGCCGCGCCGGCGGCATCTCCAATTGTCTTTTGACATGCAAAGAACATAATTTCTGCCATTCGGGACCACTTTGATTGATACCAATCAGAGCGCGTCTCTTCCGCTCCACTTCGACCACCGACGCCGGCACTTAACCGCCAAGTGTGCGCTCAGAAATTTACATGACTAATTTGCGTTTACTCGCACTTCTGCTCGTATCGTCTAATGTATCTATGTATCTACTGACTGTAATGGCGTACATTGTGTTACATGCCTGAGGACAAGTTACAAGTGCCATTAACGTCTCACTGACTGCTTTGACTTGCAATGTTATTGTTGTTGTTGTTGTTAATATTCAAATGCATTGCGTTTAACTGCGTTAATTATTATATGCAATAGATACATTTAGTATGAGTGTCTTTATCTTATCGCTTATCAGTTAGATTCATCGCCACGTTAACGTCGTCGTCAGCTGCAGTCGGCGGCGTAGGTAAATTTTCAATTTCCTTTGATTTTCCTTATCACAACGACGTCAATTTGTTTTCAATTTACAATAATTTCATTTCGTTTTTGTTTTTGCTATTTATGTCTATTTTCGCTATTTGTGTACTTCGTACAGCAAAATCAACGTTTATGCGAATGTAAATATGATTCGTCAAATTGTTTTTATAATTTTATTTCATTTTTTTTATTGAAGCACTTGTATATCACATTGTAATTGCGTTTAAATGTGTGTAAACTACTCACGATTGGAACATCGAAGAGCATGAATCGTAGCAGTTGTTTAGAAGTCGAATAACAAACAAAAGCAAGTATCTGAAGTTAGAAAAAGTTATTCAGGAATAAGCCAAGCGACAAATCAAGCAGATGTTCTTTTTGAAGGAGAACATTGGACGACGGCATAAGTGTCTTGTGAATTCTCGTTAGGAGAAGATCTAAAGAAAGTTAAGAAGTTCAAGCTATAACGTAAACAACTATGTGCATATATTAATTGTGAACTGTAATATGAAAAATGGGCTTAATGAAAAAAAAAACAAAAAATTTATTTTCTTAATTTAAAAAAAAAAAAGAATACAGTGCAAAAATCCAAAAACAAATTCATTTTTACTTAAATGAGTTTCTGCTGAGATTGAAAATTTAAATTACCAGAAAATTCACGTACCTTTCGAATTATTATTTGATCTTCGACTCATATTGGTCATGGTAAATAATTAATGAAAAACCCAATTACTGTATGAATCACATTTATTATCATTATCAAAGGTCATATACAACTGCAGGCAGTGATAAGCTAAGGTATAAAATGAACTAATAAAGTGTTTTACAACGGATCCTATAATAAACACACACATAATGGGGGGCTAATGTCTAAGTGGTGAAATCTCCCAAACCGGACAGATTTCATAACCGGACAGATCTCTTAACCGGACAAATTTCGCAAGCTCTTTATAATTTTTTCTTCACAAAATGCATTGCCATAAACGGACAACTCCCACAAACAAACAAAAGCACTGTCACGACTGTCGGTGCAGGTTATTAGAGATTTTGCTATATATTACTAAAACACACTTATCAGGCGCATACTGACAAATGTTTAAAAGTCAAGGTAACATATAATTAGCAGTAGCAAATGCATATTAAAAATAATTTTACTTACTTACTGCAAGTGTCCCTGTTGTCACTGGCAACTCCCTACAGTAAGCGTGCAAAATCAATTACAACCGACGCTTGGCAGCACAGCACATAAGCCAAAAAAAGAAAAAAAAGTATACAACAGTCACAGCGTAGGAAAACTGAGGTGGAAGACAACATTTTTAAAAAGCACTTAACAGCAAATTAAGCTTTCATCAAAACTCCTTCATTAAAGATGAAAGAGGCAAAAGATACGAAAAGTAGCAACTAACAGCAAACAACACCAAAAGCAAGAGCAAAGACGCAAAGCAAAAAGAAGATGATTTTAATTATTGACCATTTACAGGCAACACACCACAGCAACAACAGCCAGAACAACAACAGCAGCAGTAGCAACAACAAACAATGTGTGCGACTTCAACAACAACAACAACAACAATAATAATAATGGCAACTGTAAAGACAACAGCAAATCGCTAGCGGTGCATGGGTCAATATCATAATCTAGAAGCAAGCAACGAGACAAGCTGCAGTAACAACAACAACGTGTGCATCCGCAGCTAAAAAGTCATAAATCAAAGCGACGTAATTTTACTGACGAACTGCGTAAACGTGCAACTAACAGCAACAACAACAACAGCAACAACAACAACGACAGCCAGTCAGCCAGCAAGTCAGCAAGCAAGGAGGCAGCATAGTGGACAGCATCGAGAAGCCATTACTGCTGGAAAAACTTGGCCAAGCAGCACAAATTCCCATCAACACTTGAGCACTGCAGCCGCTGAAGCAGAAACAACAGCAGCAACAACAACGGCAAGAGCAGCGGCCAACGCAACAACAGCAATGTCGCTATTGACGGATGCAACAACAACAGCCAGCAGCATATCACCGTTGCCAACAACAACAACAACAAATGGCAACACTGCATGCGAACTGCCAACAGGTGTTAATGGTCACATTAACAAAACGAAATGCCTGCTGCATGAGGCGTATGTTGCCAACGTAGGTCTTAGCAACAATGTTGCCAATTATGCAGCCGCAGCCACTGCCTCAACAACAGCAACTACAACTGCAGCACATTTAAATGGTCATTATACTAATGGCAACACAGCGGATTTTGCTATGGCCATGGCGCCGCCTACAGCATCGCCCACGCATGCCAGCAACAACAACATGTTGCCAACGAATGTTGCACGCCTGCCGCAAATTCATGTCAAACAGGAGTTTATGAGCAACGATTTCGAAATGGGTAAGTAATAGTAAATACCCCAAAAATAACAACAACTTACACCCACATATAGACACCCACATACAGACACCCACACACACACACACACACACACATTATTAAGTTAAAAATGTGGTATTTAGCGTGTGAGTCTGCATGTTTACCCGCATGCGGCAACATGTTGCTTGCACGCTTAACCCTTTCCCATAAATATGTCAACCCCAACAAAGTGGAAAAAATGATGCGTGTGCCGTAAGCGCGTGAGTGCCGCTCACAAGATTTGCCATTTTTTATGCGTTTAAACAGATTTCTACTTTGGCTGTTGCTAATGTCGTTGTTGTTGTTGTTGTTATGGGTCGTTCTTAGGCTACGCGGCTATGCCATGCAGTCAAGAATGAGCCGCAAGGGACAAGGCTAATATTGCCGCTTGCGTCAAATAGACACGAGTGCTTACATTTATGAAGATTGAAAACGCTGTCAAACACTTCATCGATCTTAAGACCTTTGCCAAAATGTGGGGTGCATATGCTTAAGTGAAAATAAAAAAAAAAAAAAACAACACAAACAGACAGAGCAAGCCAAAGGGTGCAGCGCAGCGTGCCTTGCCTACAGTCACAACCAACAAAAAAAGAAATATATAAATAAAAAAAGGGTACGTGTGCCATTTTTAAGGCAGCAGCTTGTTTTCTTTCGTTTATTGAAATGTCTCAAAGACAACAACAACAACAACAATAAACAACCTTAGCACTGTTATTGTCACATATTTATTGCTTACTCAAGTCTGCGCACACAAACGCACTCATGGGACATCCCAAACACAACATTAACAGCCACTATTATTTTCTCTTCCTCTTTCCCTCTTTCCCTCTCTCTCTGGCACACTATTAAACTGTTTTCTTAACTTGGCCTCAATGTGGTTACGATGTTTGTGTTTTGTGCGTAATTTCCTTTAAACTTGCCTACATTTGAATAAGCCTCATTAGCCAACCGACATTTGCTTCGCAGCTATATGTAAATCCATTTCCTCAGTCGCGCCGGAAATGCCGCCATGACATGCAAAGCGCTCTTCTGCTTATTCATATGCTCTGCGCTTTGCTACGCTGTGCTTTGCTGTGCTGTGCTGTGCTGTGCTGTGCGGGCCACATTATGCGTATTTGGGCTAAACAAATTTAAAGTGTGGCAATTATTTGCTTTAATGTAACACAATAAAATTCGTAAAAGAAAAAAAAAACATTTAAATGAAAACAAAAAAATTTAAAACACAAAGTGTGCCACTGTAGAAAAACAAGAAGCCACATTAAACTCAAACGAATGGTGAGCGACTAAGTGTGGATTATTTTTATTTTTTTTGTAACTTTTTTTTTATTATAATTGTTTTTTCGTTTTTGTTGCTCATTTTTTTATTGTTTTTTGGTGATGCTGCTACACATAAGCAAAGTTCGACACGCGACCGGAAATTAAAGTCATTTTCATAAAATGATTTTGGTTTTTTTTAGTTAAACCGGTGCCAAGTTGCTACGATATGGCTTTTGGGATTACGTAAGAGCTGCGTATGTGAACTTTTAGTGAATTATGCAAATCGATGTGCTACTTTAGGCTACTATATCGCAAATACTTTTTTGCCAGCATGTTTCCTACAAGATACATTGCTTTTTTCTAGGAGTGAGCTAACCCCAAACGCTACGATGGCTAATTATACATATCAAACCTATGAACATCAGTTAGGGCAATGCCTGTTTAATCACAAATCAGGTGTGGCCACTCCTGAACCACAGTTAATAAACTCAGACATCGGAAAGAAAAAACATCTCGGATCACCAACTAAATGATTAACTTCCTACTATATGTGTTTGAGTTTCTGCACGAAATATTCTTGTTTTGCAAAAATAAACCTGAGTACTGCGATTTTAAATACCTTTGCTTCTAATTTCTTGCATCAAAGCTTGTTGGCTTTGAACTAACTACCCATGTCAGACAACTGTCATCTAAGCGTGCGACATTTCGTGACGCCAACTGCCAAAGCTAAGCTAAATCGTGACAATTGATTGAATAACTTAGTGCCACAATAGCAGAAAGACAAAATTATCAAATGAAACACCAGCCAAATCGCCACAATGCCATATCAAAGCTGGCATCAATTACAAGAACTCAAACAGCACTTGCTGCATGCTGCACGTATCCGCTGCTGAGCAACCGAACTGCATGCTTTGTAACAATTCAACACGCTGCACCAAAAAAAAAAAAAAAACAACACATAGAACAACAATAACAACAACAACGAGAAGAACAATAAAAACGCAGGCAAAGCCAAGTCATAACTCATAAAGCAATCAGTCAACGTACAAACCAATAGAGATACATAATTTGCCATAAATGTCGAATCGAACACGAACGCAATGAGACGTAAGCGTGTGTAAACGAAGCATGAGAAAAAATTATGAACTGCCATATGAAAAAAAAAAAGAAACAAAAAACATAAAATAAAAAATAAAAAATAAATAAGAAAAACAAAAAGATAAATGAAGAAAAGCGCGTAGAAAACGACAGCTTAAGGAGTAAATTTATAGATCAAAGCTGCAGATACAGAGATACACAGATACAAAACTCTTAACGCGAAGGCAACATACGCACGGGGAGACGTAAACAGACGTAAAACGACGTTGAACATGAGGCGCCGACAGCCGACAGCCAACAGCCAACAGCCAACAGCCAACAGCAGCCATCAGCCACAATGACACAAGCGACAGAGCAAAAGCCACAATTACCCAAAAGGCGCAAGTGTCGACGGTGAAAAATAATAAAGAAAACAAAAACAAAAATACATTAAATTATAACATAATTTTCTTAATTGTCAATTAAATAAAAAATAAAATTAAAAAAACAAAAACCTCATAAGATCTACGCTGAGATGATGAAGCTGTGTCGGTGGCTGCTTGAGCTGATGATGTTGCTGTCGCTGCTGATGTTGTTGGTACTTTATTTTTTTTTTTTTTGTTTGCTGCACTTGCACCGGAAATGAAATTAAAAACAAATTTGAATTTATCCTTATCAGCCTTTTTGAGCATTTATGCACACATAGGAAGTTTTCATTCATCGTGAGCAACAAAATAAAGAATTGAAAATTGAAGAGGGATTTCTTGCTTTGTAGTAGAAATTTATCATGCCAATGAGATCTCTCACAGCAGCGAAATAATTATAATAATTGCATGCGCAGTAAGATACTCGTACGCAGATACACAGACACACGCAGTCACACGCAGATACACACAGATACACATGCACATCTGCACTGCTGCCTATGCCAAGTGCTGTGGCAGCAACAAATTGTGGGCTCAGGCAACCACAAAATAACGAAAATAGGCAAAAAGGTAGACGAGGTACGCGTATTATTAAAGATTTAAAGTAAACAAAATGCCAGTGTGCCAGCCAAAGGAAATAACGAGAGAGCGAACAGACAGTGAAGAAAGAGATGGAGAGAGTTAAAAACTGTGGGCAAGTTGAAATGGTTTTCGGTAACTGAAGATGCAAGTGGAAATCTCAATAAATCCATTGTTGCGCTTAATTATTGCTGGAATAAAAGCGGTGCACGTTACACTGGGCGAAATTTCCTAAAGTACTAGACAGAGCACTATGCACTTACTTGGGATTGATAACTTCAGCAGCCACCACGAATCCTTTTCATTAGCCAAACATTGTTTTATATACTATATCAAAATTGTATTCTATATAACACATAACAGTCAATTAATTTTTTGCAGTGTAGCTACATGCATTTGCCATGTACCTGTACACGATTCGCTTCACACAGTCAGCACTTAGCTACCAAATGCATTTGACTCATTTGTCTTTCCACAGCGGCAATGCGCAAAATTTGAATGCAACTCGTCTGAGGCACTTTCCGCTCGCCTCGTCGACCCGCCGTCAAGCGTTCATCAACATGCATTTGCAGTTGCAGTGAAACGTCAATCAAACGCACGGCACGGCACGGCACAGCACTGCACACCTGATCACTTTATAAATTCATTTTGTATGGCTCCGCTTGGGCTTTGTTGCATTTGCGTTCGCATTCACGTTCACGTTTACGTTTGCTTTGGCTTTGGCTTTTGAATAAAAAATGAGTTTCTATGTGGAAATTAGATCCTATTTGGCGCAGCATGTGATTAGCGCATCCCTTTGATGCCCAACAATGATTCCATATTGATATGGATGTCTGCCGCTCTTGCTGCCGATGTTGATGTTGATGTTGATATTAATGTTGATGATGCTGTTGGTGCTGCTGGTGATGATGACGTTGATACTGCTGATGATGAGCAACCGCAGCAGCTATTCTTGATTTATTCTTTGTTCGATTGTTCGGCTTTCCTGCCTTCCATGCGGTTTGCTCTATTGTTGTGCAGCGACAGGTCGCGCAGTAATTAAATAAAAATCAAACATTTATTCAAATTTAATACACCAGGAGGTGGTTGCTGTGCGTGCAAGGGTTTTTATAATGTGGAATAGATTTAATTTTTTAATTTTTGTTCTTTATAGAGTGTAAAGTAATAAGAAAAAACTTTATTTAAGTGCTGAGAATATTCATTAATTATAATTGAATGTCTTCTAAATTTGTTTTCCTTATTTTTAGACTATGTTTATTATAACTTTACACATAAACCATTCGTTCTACGCTGTTGGTATATTGACTTGTTTCAAATTAATTATTTTAGGAAAAGTATGATAGGTTAAAAAATCCCACTAGACCGAATACATACAATGCATGTCTTGTTTCACGAAGTTTTCCCCAATGATATTTATAGATTTTAAAGATACTTCTTGTTTATAAGCCCTACACAAAGTCCTAAGAAAAATCCAAAATCCCAAGGCGAAATTCCTCAAGACCATAGTATGAACCCAAATAAAAAGCAGAAATAATAGAAGACCACAAATCCGATATAAATTTGTGGAGGATCAGTATTGCTTACCTACAATTTATTATGTAAATAACCTCGTCATATTTTTACTTTTATTATGTAAAGGCTTCTATAGATCATATGAAAAGACATCAAAACACAATCTAAGCTACACTATCTGAGCTGCAGATTTAAAACATAGTTTACTACATAATAATATCTTAAGCTGTTTTTTACTTTTAGTATCGAATGGCATTTTTGATTATTTTTCAAATATTATGTTACTTGTGTAAAGTTTTAAAATTTTTTTTTTTTATTATTTTTAACAACGAATAAGACGATCACCAATCAATCAAGGTGGAGAGTAAGACCAATAATATATATATAAAGGTATGGGACTTCAGATAAAACTCATCTCAACTTGGCTTGCAGCACTTAAGGGTAGCGTAGAGACAACCGGAAAGTGTTAATTGCCGGGTACAAACAGTAAACACCGCCACATGCATACAAATTAAGCAACATTAATCAATAAATGACCTAGAATCGCATGCAAGGCAATCCCAAAGTAGGAACACATGACGCGCATTCACACCTCGGCGCCGTTGCGGGTCGAAGCCAAATGCATTTCAAATGCATGCAACATATGTCCTGCTCACAACAAAGCACATGCATACACTTACTCACACACACACTCACATACACACTAATATCATTTTAATCGCCTCAAATTAAAGGTTCAATGAACAAACAAGTCAAGAAATTCCCACACCGCAAACAAAAGTACAATGCGCAGTCGCAGCAGCAGACCCAGGCGACTTGGTAATATTGCACAAGCAAAAGGAAAAAAAGAAAAAAAACGACAAAATATGTTAAATCAAGCAGGCAAAGCCAAACGCAAAAGTGTAGCGAAAAAAAATTAGATTTTTAATTAAAATAATTTCGTATGCAATTTAGATAATCGCCGGGAGTAAGCGCGCGCATGCGCAAAGAAGCGGCAACGCCAGCAGCCATGGCAGCAGCGACTGCGCACTTGGCCTCCAGTTGGCTGCTACCAATGAGGCAGGGTGCGGGGTGCTGCTGCTGGGTGCTGTGTATGTTGCTTATGCGATTTGTTTAAATTTCTTTTCGGTACGCTTCGATTCGGGCGTTGCGTTCATCAGTTCAGTTCAGTTCAGTTCAGTTCAGTGCAATGCAGTGCAGTTGGCTTCGCATCCATTTGCTTCGTTTTGGGGCGTTTACCAAATGCTCGGCTCTGCGATTGCAAATAAAATGCAACAAATTTTCATGCAGTCATAGCCATGGCAAGACAAGACGGGGTCGAGCGCAGTATGTCTATCAAGATGAATGTGCAGGCGGTGCACGGGTTGTGGGTCAAAACAAAACTTAAGCCGGAAAAAAAAAACCAAAACATTTTTTTTTATTTAAATTGATCATCTCCATTTAATAAAGTCCCTTGTCTGCTCTTACGCTGTCGATTGCCGTCTGTTCTGTGCTCTGTGCTCTGCGCTCTGTGCTCTGTGCTTTGGTACGCGCTTGCAAAGTTCTTAACTTAATTTCGCAACGATTTTCATAATTCACCATGACGAAGATGACGATGACGACGACGTCGACGACGCAAACGCAGATGCGCCGCAACTGTTTTGGCTGCCTAACTGCTGCTGCTTGGCTACCTGGCCTGTTGCCAACTCGGTTGCGGCTGCTGCTTGCCAGGGCTTAGCCTGGCTGCTTTGCACGCCCCTTTGCAGCTTGTCTCGCGTTTCGATGCAGTAGCCTTGCAAAAGGAAACACAAACAAAGTAAAAGAAGCACCAATGCCAAACAGAGTTGGCCCAGGCAGTGGAGCCACGTCGATTGTGCATGTAATTATGTTAACATGAAAGTTGCGGCAGCGGATTTACAGGGCGATTTACTTAACCAGGATAGTCGAGCTGCATTTCGAAAACTGAAAGAGTGGATTGGTAAAGTAAGATTAAACGTGAGAAATCTTTAACAAAATTGGACCATAGAGGTTAAGTCAAAAAAAACCGATTATGAAAAGAATACGTTTACTTCCGATAGAAAAAAACAATATCTGCTGTAAGGAGAGTGTCCTAACTTGGAAAAAGACGAGCTTAATTTTTATACAACCAAGCCAATATTAAATAATAAAATATTAGAGCTAGGCACGTTGAGACATTCGTTTCAGGCTCATCTGCTTTACACATAGTCTCTAGTCTTTCAACAAAATAAATGAGGAACAAACTTGCCTCCTATAGGAAATACCTGCTTTTCCATTTGCAGTACTTTATATGAAAAAGTATTTTCTTACATCTTTACTCGACAACTCTGAGCACAAAGGCATTTTACGCCTTCACACAGGCAGAGTCTATTGCCACTATCGCCATTTGATTTTACCATAATGCGGTCTACGCCTTAACAAAATTACAGACAAGCCAAGCTAAGTAACGCAAAACTTAAATTTTACTGGTTTACATAAATGAAATTTAGAAGAACAACCTGGCATCCTACAATAACAACAACAACCAAAACTACAATAATAACAGCAACAACAACAACATGCGCAAGTAGTAAAAGATTATTAGATAAATGTTGCACTTAGCAAGCAAAGTTAAATGCAAAACTCAGATCAATATTCAATCGCTACTCAAGAATAAGGTCCAGAAATTTTTGCTATTTTTTAGCAGCCTGCGCACGAAATTTTAACAAAATGCAATTATGTGATAAGCGTACAACAACAGCAGAGGTAAGGTAACGCAATAGCAACAACAACAAGTGTAACAGCAAATTTGAGATTTCATTTGGCAACAATTTAACTATCAAAGTGAAAAATGAGCCGAGCAACGACGGACTGCACTGGACCACCGTGCAGCAGTTGGGCATATCAGAATACGACTACCAAAATGAGAACATTAAAGCATTTCTTTGTTTTCAGTTTCTCTTCTTTTTTTTTGTGTGTGCAAAAACGAAATGAAGTGAAGTCAATTCGTGGTTTAGCATTGTAGAACAGTTCAGCATTGAGCACTGAGCTACTTTACCTTTACTTTACCTTCACTTACTTGGCTAAAAGATAAGCATTTGATTTTTCCTTTTTTTTTTTTTGGAATTTATATATTTATTTATTTTTGTGGAAATTAATGATCTAGAGTCGTAACGACGTGCAGTTATAGATTAGCAGCAGCCAAAAGTCCACAAGTCATCATGTGGCACGATAAGCAAAGCAAAAGCAAGTGAACCGCTCCGAGCCGATTTACATGCTGCGCATGCGCAAAAGGACAACATGCAGGCAGTCAGTAGGCATTCAGTCAGGTAGTGTCAAGGCTAATCGCTGTGCTGGCGCCGAAAATCTTCAAAATCCGTTAGGCCATTTGCACACACGTTGCTGCCCTTAAGCAAATAAGGATATGCCAGAAGCATGATTTCGTATGCAGCTCATGTAGAAATCGACTAAAAAGATTTCCACTAAACACTTTTCTTTTTCTCGATATTTTTTTTTTGTCTCTTGGTTTTTTTTTTTTTTTTTGCCATATTATATGGAACGCTGCTCTGTGCTGCTGTTATGCTTAGCCGTTGTGTGACTATGACTGCAACGGTGACGGCGACTAATGATAGTAAAACTGTTATTCTTGCATAGGTTTTACTATTTTTCTTAGTGCTATTCTTCCTTTTGTTTTTTGTATTTACTTACTGTTGCCTTTTCTCACCTGTCCTCATGTTGTTGTTGTTGTTGTTGTTGCTTTGTCTTAAGTCGTCAATAGTTGCTTTGTTTTTAGGCACTTTTCGGTAGTTGCACTGCATCACAATGTCATTAATTCGTAATGAGAAATGTGTCGACATGTTTCGGCAACGCATATAGGAAAAAGCATGGGATAGAGTGAGAGGGAGAGCAATAGGTACAGGCTGGCACGCAGGCAGGCTGCAAAATGCATTTCGACACACCTAGAAATCATCTTTTGTGCCGGCAGTCAGGTAATGCTGCAAATCAATTAATGTCATTATTTTTACTTGCTGCAACAATGCGAAGAATGCTTCGGCAGTAACTCATGCTTTGTTTCGCACTGGGGGCGTAGTGCAGTGCATGAAGTGCACAGAGGCTCAAGAGCGCAATTCCACGCTAAAAAGACTTTGCAGCAAAAAGCAGCACACAATTGGATCAAACGTTGATACGCTGCAAGGAGTCGTACGAAATCAATTACGGTTATCACGATGCTGACTTGAACCGAGCGTGATAAGATGTGTCACAGCATCAAGCGTTGGCAATTTCAATCTAAGACAAATATGACATCAGCTGTGCTTAAACTCAAACATTCAATTAAATTAAGTGTACAGCAAACATTAAATTTGCGAAAATGCCTTTAACCTCAATGCTTACATATATTTGCTTAGTATATCCCTGTGAGAGCTACATATGTCAGCAATGTTAGGCGGCTGACTCTTTAGTCATTATATGTTCCACTTTGGCTTTTAATGGTCATATTTGTCATAAATGCCGAATATTTAATCTTATTTTATACAAGCTATTTAATAACTTTTTGGGTCCTCTTCAAACTTTCGGAAACTGCTGAAGCAACTGAAGATGCAGAATGACCCAAACCATTCCTTAAATTAAGAGGCCCTTAAAAGAGTTTTTTCTCATCTATGCAACAGTCAGAGCTATAAATTAAATTCATAATTTATAACATAAGTGGGAGCATAAAATTTGTACAGTTTTACTCCGAACTCAGTTTATCAAATTATTCGAATTGATCCCAAATGCGACACGTTTAATTACGTTTAAATTTAAAACGTTTTAGGGTTATCGCTGAAAGTCATCTTCTACTACATACACACATACTATATTTAATACAATTAAATCTAGTATGGATTGCTGAAAGTTATTTGCACTTGGATCAGTGAATAACAAAATTTCACTAAGAATAAATAGAATATGTACAGAATGTTCTTTATGTTTTCATAGATTTTATTAACTACCATACGACACACTTCTTCAGCGGATTCATGTCGCTGCCCAACTTACATTTAAAAGCCTCACTGAACTCAGGCATGTTGCTGAGCGTACCAACGACCCTGAACTCATCATAAGCATGCACATCAGTCTTAATTCTTTTAACCTTGTAGGCATTATCCTTGCCCGAGCACCAGCTCTGCGCGAATTTCAAGAAGAACAACTGCTTATTGGTATAATCCAAGTCCCGTATGGGTTTCTCCTGAGCCTTTGTCTTGCCCTCCCCCTTCATATAAGCTAAATAGGCCAAACGCAGGCCCACATTGTCTGCAATATTGTCACCCGAAGTCTGATTACCGTTGGTCTGCTCGCCCAGCATTATGTATTTGTTATACTGCGACTCCAGGCATTGGTAACGCTCACGGAAATTGCGTAAGGATGCAGTGGACCACCAGTTCTGCTTCTTACCATCATAGTTATACTGATAGCAATACGTGTCGAAGCCGTGCGCCATCTCATGTGCAATAATGTTGCCTATGCCAGCGAATTTCAAGGAATCCGGCAACTTGATGTGATAGAAGGGCGACTGCGCCAGGCCAATGGTTATATGCGCCAGATTCAGGAAATCCGCATAGTAGGCATTCACGGTGCGGGTGGACATCAGCGAAGGTATCAGCGACTTGTGCACCGAACACATGCGCACACGCGCACGATTGCTCACCACCGCCTCGAGATTGGTGAACCAGTCGGTGGTCATATTCAGCTCAGCATAGGCCTCATCGATGGCCACACGATGCTGCATCTCATCGCTGTAGCCCACAATGACATCCATCGAAGTTAGCTTCGATTTGGCATGCGACTTGGTCTCATCATCCAGCCAAGTGTAGCGCTCGATCAGTTCGTAGAAGCTCTGCTTGATCTGCTTGGCCAGCAGCAGAATGTCCGCACGTCTGTCCGCGTCGAAGTGTGTCTCGATGAACCAGGGCAGCAGCGCATAGTTGAAGTACTGCTCCGTGTGCTCACGACAGATATTCGCCGTCGTCTTGTTGCCTTCCGTATGCCACATGGCATAGAACTTCAGCAGGACACGCCACTTGACATACGTTCGCAACGTGGACGCTTCGGTGCGCTGCAGAAAACGCGCCAAGGAGTCCACACTTTGCACGTTGTTCAGCACTATCCAATCCGGCTGCTGCGTGCCATTGAAGGCCACATCGAAGTAACGCGTCCAATTCAATTTATCCTCACCATGGCTCTTCAGGAACTCACCCAGCCGTAGTTGCTCCGATTCATTGCGTTTTGCGGCATACGTTGTCAAGTTCTTCTCAAACTGCACCATGCTGGCGAACTCCTGCTCAAAGGCGCCGATCACCTCTGCGCCCTCCAACTTGAAGTCGCGCGTGAGATTCTTCACATCCACAAGTGTGCTCTCGGCCAACACCGGACGTGGCGGCGTGATCATCACATCCAGCTTGCGCAACTCCGTGTTGTAGTGCACTTGCAGCGGCAGCAGTGGGAACATCTCGTACTGCGACATGAAGTTTATGTAAATCCAGTCGTCGGTGTCGTTCTGCCCCGTGGCCAGCAAACGATCGTCCGTCTTGCTGGACAGCTGGCGATAGCCACGCGGCATATCCGTGTACTGCGCCAGGCATGTGTGATAGAAGAGTTTGGCCTTCGTCTCCGCTGTGGTTGCCTCACCTTTGCGCACCTCGTCCGTTGTGTTCGCCAGATAGACCCTCATGACCTTGTCAATCTGCAGTTGTATGGTATGCAGGAAGGTGTCATTGCGCGCCTCCAACGGCACCAACTCCGACTGCTGCCAATTGCCACATGCATAGTCATAGAAATTCTCGCACGGACTCACGCTAACATTCATATTGCCCAGCATGAAGCGCCCGTGCTGCTCCAGCAGCTCATCCACATCGTCATAGCGCGTGGGCAGTGTGAACAGGTCGGTTACATTGCCGTGCCTCGTGTCTGCGGCTGCGGGCAATGCTGCACCATCTACACGCACGCTCTGCACTATTAACACGACCAATAGAGCATAACTGTACGATGGCATTGTAGTTAAGCTGAACTTGAACTCTTTTCGATTTTCACTGCGTCTCTGATGATTATTATTTGAATTTTATTTACACACTGTGCTCACTCGCACTCGGTCGCTGTTGGTCACAGTGTAGGTCCGTATCGCTTGAGCGCTTCGATTATTCTAATCTTTGTTGAGTCTGCTTCATGTGGCTTTATACAAAAATTTGATTTGGCAAGCGTTCTAAACTTCTACTCGCGAATACCTCCGCCCTAACCGCGTACAACATTAAATTAGATTTATGTTCGTCTACTAATGGCTTAAATTAGAATTCGCCCGATTACGATGCTCTTACCACAGAAAAGACATTAAGTTGAGAAATGTTGCAAAATTAAAAAAAAAAAACAAAAAAAACCCAAAAACAATAAAAGAAAACAACAACGAAAATAGCAAAGTAACCCACAATCGATTTAAATTGATTGATCTGTATGCGAGCATCAACAACATGCGTCTTACAACAAAGCGAATCAAAATAAAAATAAAAAAAAAACAACAAAAACAGAAAATCCAACATGCAAAGTAAATTAGGTTGTTGAAAAAATAAAGAACAAGCGCAAGAAAGTTTTACATATTGTAGCGCCCACAGACATCTATTGGGCAGCTATGCCAAGTACCCTAGAGCAAAACAACTTGGCCGACAGCAGTAATCAGCACCGACAGATCTCTCTGCAGCTCTTCTATGCTGTCACCTCTTCTCTTACTTCCTCGCGCTTTGAATTTATCGTTTGCCCCATTTAACTATACAAGAAGAATTACATATGATGTAACTTATCTCAAATAGACAATCGAGTTTCTAGAATTCCAATTCATCTGACCTACTTTAAAGAAATTGCGTCTTGTTCGCCTCTTTTTCGTTTTTTGGCCAACTTTTATTAAGTATTCGCTAGTCGATATCTCGGTCATGTTAATCTTTTATTCATTTTTTTTTTTTTTATTGTCACAACAAAGAGTGGCTGAGTTTGTCACCTCTTCTCAAATTCTCTGTAACCGTTTGCAAATATTTTTTCTACTATTTTCAATCTCTTTCACCCAAAATATTTCAATGCTCTGCATTTGTGCTAACCTACTTCAATGTGTTAGTTCTTAAGCCCATTCGACTTTTGTTTTTTTCTTTTCAAATAAGCTCTCAGCTGTTTCCAGTATCTCATTCAACTTTCCCTATCAAAATCCATCTTTCACTATTTATAAATATCTTTCTTTTTTGTTCCCCCCAGCTCTGCCCCACCCATGCATATTTATTCTTTGATATCTCCCATTTTATCGTATATACATATATTCCTCTCAATGCGGTACGCTTCGCTTCATGTTTTTATTAGCCCTATAAAATGCAGATTTTGTTTTGATTTTAGATTTTACGAGCATTCAACATAGATATTGGGCAGGTGATATGTTAATGATCCCAATTTAAATAATTATTGTTTTGACATTTATTTTGTGTTTTAGATCGAAAGTTTGTTGTCATGTTCATCATGATTTATATGGTGCACTTAACCGACTGAGAACGCATAATGGGTTAAAATTTTCCATAAAAGCCGCATTAACCTAAATCACAAAGGCAGCCAGTCTCTGAGAAAATTGCTCCCACATCAAGTGCTTATCTTCAAAACAAATTAGAATTCTCTGTTACCGATTCTTGTTGTTATACATTGAAAAAGTTAGACCCTATACTAAGGATGTCTACTGCAAAAGTTATAACTTCAACTTTTCAGCCAGTACACCTTTGCAGGAAATGATCGAACATTGTCTCAAAGGCACTTAATAGCTTTAACCATAAATATCTTTGTGTACTTCAGTTAAAAAAGAAAAATAGTCGATTAAAACGAAAGAAGTGGTGGCAGAGGGTGCCTGGGACTGCAGTTTAAGTTAATGCCAAAAAACAAGAAACAACACAGATCTAGAATACCTAGAATATATATTGTATAAGGGCCAATGTTAGGCCACACATATGTATGTGTAGTCGTAGGGAGTGGCCCATACTTCAAAAGAAATGGCTTTGAGTACCACAAACGTTATAGAGAGCACCAAAGTGCACTACTGTGCTAGCCAATTAAATTAATCATTTAGAAGTAATATCATAATTAGCAATCCCAATCATTTTCGAAAACTCAAAACAAAAGCCAAACTATTAGCACTAAAGAAAAGTTGTCTAGCTCCCATAGCACCATGTTGGCTGCCGTCGAACACAGGGGTTAAGCACACAGCAGTGAAAAGCAGAGCAGAGGGAACCCGACCACATTCGATTAAAATGAATCCACATGAACTGTAAATAGGCCAAGATCGAATTAAATTAAAGAGCAGCCACTTCTGTGCATGAAATTCAAGATTATTGGTATACCTAATGAAGATGTATGGAACGCGTACGCTGCTGAGCGGAGCTTTCTAAATGCGCCTACACGCATATGCCAGCCCGTAATGAAAACTCATTAGAACCGTGTAGCAGCTACTTGTACTCCACATTTTACATTGTACGGCAAATCAACAAATCAACAATCGCCAACACACTCACACACACACACATACACACACACACACACGGAATACCACATGTTGTTCAACTAATTGTGGTTAGACAGTAGAGCCGAACAGGTAAAAACAACGAGACGCACGTTTGTGGATAATTTTCTTGGTCCCAATTTACACAAAAATCAGCTCAGAGCAGAATCCAGCTGAGCGCGAGTTACACAGTAGACGATTTGGTATTAATTTGATTGATTGCGCGCGCGGACAGATTTGAATGAGCGGCAAAAGTTAAAATAACAAAAAAACCAAACGTTGAATGAACTAGAAAAACAGTAGGAGGGCGGGGAAATGGGGCAGGCAAAGCGACTGTGCTTAGTCTAAAGCTATGAGCCAAATGAGCACAATTCGTTGCAGTGCACTTGTTGCTGCTAAGCGTGTAAAATTTCTTAACAAAAATACAAAAAAAAAACAAAAATCAGAATCTAAACAATAAAGAAATACAAATGCAGAAAGAAAAACAGAAAAATATTAAACATTTAGAGCAGACAGCCAGGTGTCAGTTCTTATGCTGCCATAACCCTTTAGCAAATCCTTTGACGCGGGCGAAAGTGTGTCTGACACGCGTCTGGCAAAAAAGTTCTCTGGGCATAATAAGTATAAATATGAAAACGTTTAACTCCTACTGATGACAAAATAGAAACGTAAACCAAACAATATAAAGGGTGTTTTTTAGCATCAGATAACTTTCATCATTTGCAAAATAATAAACGCAGACATATTAGCCAATTTCGTCATATAAATATGTATGACTGCAAGTTGTGTTTTTAGTCGTTTATTTTGTTTTTGTTTCAAAAAAAAAAAAAAAAAAAAACACACCCTTTACACACTTGGCAAGGATTATGCGTTGACAGGAAATTAAAATGTCGCACAGACGCAGACTTCGGCAAACCAGACGCGTGTCAAGACAGCTGCAGGCAAACTCAGCCGTCACCGCTGCCACACGAATGCAGGCGTCGAGCGTCTAAGCAAAATTTTGCAAGATGTAGCAGCGTAAAAACGAAAGTTTACTTTTTTGGGCGTAACGCCAAGCGAAAATTGAGATACTTTTCTTTTTTTAATTAATCGAAAACGCCAAGGCGCCGCACACAGCCAAGCTGCCTTTTGTGCCATGTCAGCGAGAGTGAAATGTTGTCAACGTAAGTCCTGCTGAATTTTTACTTTTAATGGAAACTGCCAAATTTCAGTCACTGTAAGCAGGAACGCCACAAAAAAAAAGAGAAGAAAAAAAACGCAGAAAACAAGCAAAATAAAAAAAGGATAAAAAGAAGTGAATGCCAGCTAAGCAGCTGCTGCCGCGCCACAAGCCACAAGCAGAGCACCTCAAAGGCAACTGCAATTGTTAAAACTTAAATTAAATCCTTTTTTCAGGCTCAATTTGTTACATGTGCGCCAATGGCAACGCACATTTTACGCCATTTGTACTTAGAAAAAAAAAAAACAAAAAAAAAAGCAAAAGCAGCGAAAGAAAAAACCGCCGCTGAAAACTCTTTTAACGCGTTCTTCCTGGCTCCTACGGCAACGGACAACGCAGGCAGACAAAGCGCGACTTAAGGCAAGCTGTGCCAACGTACGTCGAGTCAAAGGCAAACAGCATCGAATAAGACGTTAAAAAACGTATCCTTTTTATCCTCTTTCTTTCTCTTTGTCTATTTCGTAGTCTATTGCGTCTGTTGTTTACTGCTGCTGTGTTTGGCGGTTTTTTCTCCCTTTATTTTGTCGAGATATTAAATCCTGGCATTGTTACTTTGCGATTTACCTGCAACATGGCGATTAACACGGCTTGGCTCCGCTCTTTCGATTTTTATTACTTTGCCATATTTTTTCTCTGGTTCTTTTCATTTTTTTTCTTTTCTTGTTCTTAGGTTACTTTTGCTTTGCGGCATTATCCTTTTTGTATGCTTTGAATGCGTTTGTACGCAATGCACCGCCTTGCCTCTTGCATTCAATGCACAGGCAATAATAAGAAAAGGGGGGAGTACCGCAGCGTTGGTGAGCCAGGCACAATGCCAATTTGTGTTTGTAGGTGTAACTGCAGCTACGGCAGTTACATGCAATGCGTGTGAATTTTTTTAATTATTTTCTCTATCGTGCGGATTTAAAAAATTTTACAGTTTTTTATAACATATATTTCCTGCGAATTTCGTCTTTGAATTTTATTATTAAAAGTTGAGACAGATTAGGCAAATAATCTAAAGACCAGAATATTCCAACTTCGAACAGTTTTATAAACTACTGACTTTGTCACTAAAAGTCATATACAGCAAAGCCTCCCACAACCGGCCACCGACAGTCTCAGTCATTTTGTTCAGTTATGGGGACTTTCCGTTTTGGAAGATATTGCTGTATAGCGATTACTCATCTATACTTTGCTTACTTAAACAATGAACAGAATCGGGAAATTGTATTCTTGATCTAATTATAAGATTAAATCAGGTCTACCGCTTATTTGAGTTTCCAATATTGGCAACTCTGTAAATTTGAAAATTTTCAGTAGTGAGGCGAATTTCAAACGTCGGATAATTAATTTTTTTTGTTTGTCTTAAATCCCAGGCGTATTGAAAATGTTGTCAACTCTCTAAGCATGATCTCAACATCACAAATGCTACAACAAACCTACATAGGTTTTAATTTTGAAACTGTCTGAGATAAAAATTGAATTTTCAAGTGATAATGTGCATCCAGCTGCAAAGAATACAACTAATCAGCGCTTAATCCGGCAGTCTGCTTTTGAAATCTCCAGCACACACGACAAAGTCATCAACTTAGCTAAATTACACGCAAAACTTCAATCAGCTAACTTGACTTGTGCTCTTTTATTATTGATTACGCCTACACCACGCCCACAAATGATGCATTTATTAAATGATTATAAACGCACAAATGTTAAAAAATCCTGCCGAAAACGTACCCACCTAAGCACAACAATAGCAACAACAATACTGGCGCAAGCAACCCCAGCAACAAACAGCCAATCCGCACAGGCAACGGATGACAACTAAAACACTTTTGTGTTTAACTATAAAATACAAATTATGAACAGATTCATAATCAATCAAAGTCATAAACGACTGAAATGATGACATAGCTCAAAAGCGGCGAAAAAAAAAACACAAGAGAGAAAAAAAAATAAATAAATAAAATGAAATGCCGCTGTCGCTGTCGCTGCCGCCCGCTAAAGTTGACTGCGCGCGCGAGGGTCGTCAAAGCGTTGAGCGTATCGCAGTTAGTCGCTTATAGTATATAATTGATAGTGACATAACACTGTTGGCATTACCTAAAGCATACATACATATATTATTTTTTTGGTTTTTATTTCTCTTTTTTTAAGAACGCCTAGTCATAGGCGAAAGGGTTGATTCTCGTTGGTTTCACTTTCGTTTGTTTTTAGTGGGGTTGGGGTTGTTGCCCATGAGCATAACTAATTTGTACATATGTAAGGGAGCAAGTGTCGATAATGATGTACATGATGTGCCAGCCCTTTTATCGTTGGGCGTTGTTATGCTGTTTATGTTTATGGCAACCCTTTCAATAAAAAACAAAACTAACACCCGTTCATATATTTTGCTTTTTTGTTTTATTTTTTGTGGAAAAAAACAACCTTTTTGGCATAAAAAATCAAAAAAAAAAACATTTGCTACGCATTTGTTTCAACAAGTCTATAAATATGACATTTTTCTATTTTCTCTTACTGTCTGTTGATTTATAGGCGAAGCAACGACAATGCCTGCTACAGCAACAACAACAGCCACAACCCTAAATCCTTGGTATTTAACGCCAATAAATTCACACTATGAGACGCCAGCAAAGCATGAGACCATGTACATGAAATATCATAATTACAATATAAATACAAATACAACAGCATTAGCCACAACAATGCCGGCAATGGCAGCAGCAGCAACAACAACAACAACAACAACGACAACAATGTTAAATGACAGCAACAATAGCAGCAATTGCTGTAATGGCGCTGATATAGCTGATGTCCTTATGTCATACACTTCCGCCAACAACATGTCAAAAATGTCGACAGTGACGGTGCCGACGATGAAAAAGTCGTCGCACATTAAATACGAAAGCAGAAAAACTGAGAAATTGGCGCCACAGCAGACAAACACAAATACGAACACGAACACAACAACAACAACAATAACGCCACCACATTCGCCACACTACGCACAGTCAACAGCTGCTGCTGCGGCTGCTGCTGCCGCTGTTGCCGCCGCCAACTTCATGTGTTTGCCACCGCCGCCCACAGCAGCAAGCAATGAAGCAGCACAGCAGACATGTCTGCCATATTTCTTTGGCGCGCAATATGACTTTCAGACAGCAGCAACAGCAACAGCAGCAGCCAAGCAACAAACACAACAACAGCAGCAGCAACAACACGAAGAAGAGCAACGTCTTTTAGGGGCACAACGTGAGCAGCAGCAGCAGCAGCAGGATATGTTACTGATGATGACAGCGGCAGCGTCGGCAGCATCGGCAGCCAATGTGCGAATTAATACAGCGTTGCCACATTTTCTGATGCCGCTGCATGAAATTATGTTACAACAGCATTATCAACAACAACAGCAGCACCATCAAGTGCTCACACTTCAACAGCAACAACAACAACAGCAACAAGAGGCAACACATCAGCAACAACATGCAAAGCATATGAGCACAGCACCTACGTCGCTGCCACTGCCGGTGCCGCAGTCGCTGCCATTAACGCTGCCCACAATGGCCATGTTAATTAATAGCCTGCCTGGCATACGCACACATATGCCGATGCCAACAACAGCAGAAGCAGTAGAAGCAGCAGTCGCAGCAAACGCAACACACAGCCCTAATGAAGCATACGCCAATGCCTGCCAAAACACAACAAAGTCGTTAACCCCAAAAAACGCAACTACAACAACAACCGCAGCAGCTACAACAAAGCCAACGATGCCGACATCCGAATGCTTGGCAGCACGAAAGTCCGCACTCACACAGCCAACACCGTCTGCATCGCTAACTCCATCACCAACATCACCTACTACAACAACAACAACAACGTTACCGACACCGACACCAACACAGACAACGGCTACGACGACGACGACGACGACACGAAACAATGGCGAACATTTATTCGTGCGTCACTTTCACGAACGAGATCGACGCATACGCGAGCATCAATTAAAGCAACAACGTCTTCGAGATTTGCCAACAACAACAGCAACAGCAACAACAACCGAGCCAGCAGTTGCACACGAACAAAGCAAAGTAGCTGGCATTGGCATTGGCGTTGGAGTCGGTGTTGGTGTTGGTGGTGACGTTGGTGTGGCCGGCGAGGCTGCTGTCGGCTTGTGTGCGCATGGGGTGGACATGTGTCTGTCTTTGCCCATCCATAATAACCATCATTGGAATGGCGTCTACGATGGCACAGTTAATGATGTTCCTGGCAAAATGATGAGGGCAGCACCCGCTACGCCGACATTGGCATTGCCAACAGGCCGTCAGGATAATGGCTTGATTGCGCATATTTTGCACGAAAATTGTACAGCCGAAAACAGCAGCCGGAAGCTGAATGTGCAGTTGGCCGACACTTTGCCCCACGAGCTGCGTCTACGCATTGGCCAGGGTCAGTACGAGCGCCATTGTATGGTCAAATATGAGCATGTTGAGCCTGAGCCGGCGCGTGTCGAAGGTGTCGAGTTGCTGCACGGCTTTGACGGCGGCTACAGTGCTTTCACGAGCAAGCTAATGAGCCAACAAAATGGCGAACATGCACGTGAAGCAATGCATAAAGGTGAGTTTCTGCCTTAGCAGATTTGTCTTCTGGTTTAAAGTTATATTTTGTACATAAGTATTATATAAAAGATATTTGGTATATGGACATAGCTGCTACAGTGAGCGTTTTATATTCATAAACTAGTTTGGATGAAGCTGCATCTATTTAGAATACATGAATAAACCATAATAAGTAAGAATAGTCTATACATTCATCATGATATAATAAATAATGATAAAATATATATTTCTGTTATTTTTAAGATATTCTCTTTTATATAATTTTAAGTGGCCCTTGGAGTCCTTATAGCTTCAGATAGATGTACTACCTTCACATACCTAAAGAACAGCAATCCAAACTTTAACATTTTTCCCATGTTAAATATGACGCATTTAGAAATTCGCAACTAGAGACTTTCAATTACATGTCTGTAGCTGACCACGAAACTATCCTGTAGCCAATCAAGCATATAAAAATGAAATATGGCACACAAAGTTCTTCAATTCCTAACTCAATTATAGCAACACAAATGCACTCAACCCACAATTCAAAAGCCAGGCAAGCTGAAACCGTAAAACCCCCAGCCAAAGCCCAAACCCACAGCTACACAACTTTAGAATCGGGCAACCCAAAACCAATTGCCATGCCATTCCCCTCGTTGTAAGGCACTTGTACCGGACTCCATTAAAATCACTAAAATATTAATAAATTTTACATAAGTGCGAATTGCGAAATGTGCGTGAAAATTCCAATTCGCCTAACCTTTGCTCGTACAACTTTATTTAATGGAATTTAAAACCACTTTGCAGTGTGGCCCCGCCACCCAGCAGCGTCGACTCTGTGCGGGTTGTGGCTATGCCCGGGCTATATGAATAGCCCAAAGCGTATATAAAGACCGCAATTGTATTGCGCTAACCTTTGACAGGCGCAAAACACCCCCACAGCCAACTTTGAGTGCAACACAAAGCCAAAGCAACAAAAAAAAAAAAAAGGACGAAACAGAAAACAGCAAAACAGCAAAAGTGAAAAGCACTTGTAAAAAGAAAAAAAAAAAAACAAGAAAGAAAATAAAACCAAACTGGTGTCAGTACCAACTGCGCAGCTTATGCCCTTCACGCGCTGTATGGGGTGGCCCAAAGGTGAGTCGGCATCTGGCACTGGCTCTGACTGTGACTGTGGCCGTGGCTATGGCTGGCGGATGGCGGATGGCGGATGACGGCTGGCTGCTGTGCTTAAAACGCAAATCCAATAAAAACACTTTACAACTTGTAAAGCAAAAAATAAAATAGAAAAGCATTGCGTGGCGTGTTTTTATTTTTTTTTTTTATTTTCCTGGTTTTTGTTTTTTTAACTGCGCTGCTTTGTGCTTTTTTTTTTTTTCTTTGTTTCCATGTGGGTGGCTTAATAAGCTTAAAATATTTAAAATGGTTGGCGGTTTCAAGGCATTAAAAAAATCCTATGGCGTGCTTTATTTGCATGCAGACTGGCAAAATGGCTGCCAAGCCGAACTAACGGCACCCTTTGCCGCCAAGCAGGGTACATCAATTTTTTGTGAGAAAATCTGGCGAAAATTCCGTTAAACTAACTGCAACAAATGACGTAATCCGCACTTAAACAGCAGCCTTGGCATTGTCCTGCCACAGCGTTTTGCTAAAAAGCAAAGAATTTTTCATGCAATTTTTTTTTACTTTAATTTTACCTTTTTTGCAATTAGGTTTTTTTCCACTTTTTTGTTTTTTTTTATTTCAAATTTCTTTCTTTTTTTTTTTTTTTGTTAATTTTTTGTATAAACTGCGCAAAAAAAATTCTAGACGCAAATTTGTTTTAAGGGTTGCAGGCACCCCTTGTTGATCATCGTTTATCTGCGTATGTCCTTTGGCTTAGCTGCCTCGCCTGATTTTTTGTTTTTCTGCTGACAATGATCCTCAATTTTTACCCTTGCGTTGCTTGTTTGGTTTTTCCTTGCTTTCTCTGCTTTTTGTGTGTACTTTTTTAAATAAGAAATTTTGATTTTTTCTTCATTTTTTCCTTGTTTTTTCGATTTTTATTTTTTAGTTTGGGGTAGTTCCGTTTTTTTTTAATTTTCCTTTGAAAAGATTGCCTGCAAGTTTTCTTCGTTGTTTTGTCTTGCGTCTCATGCTTACAAAGAGAAGAAATCAATAAACGTTAATAAATAATCAATTTCACATGGCAAGTTGTGATACGCGGATGTTAAAGGCTGCATTGCGCGCGTCCTTTGCATTGTCCCTTACGCTTTGGCATGTCTAACGTTTCCGTTACGATTAAATAGTTCTTCTTGGAGTTTTTGCGCCTTTTATTTAAGTTTTTTTCATTTTTTTATTTACCTTTTTTCTAAGCATTATCAAGCACGGCACATTATCACGGCTGTATTAGAATCAGTTGTCACGGTATACGGTGGAATTTCGCGCTCTTACGCTTAACCAGCTGCAGTCACGCCAAAAAAGGGTACTGTGATTCCCAATAGGCATAATACTTTGCTTACCCCTGTGACACAGCTTATAAAATAAAAAAGATCAGTTGAAACAAAAAAATGGCGAAGCTTGCATACGAGATGCGGCAGAGACTAAACTTATAAAACAGAACCAGGAAAAACTTGGGAGAAAAAACTAAAATACCAACGCTAACCAGGAAAACGGTTAATTCAAAAATAGAACATGAATCTATAAATTGATCGCAAACCTTGAAAATTTGATCCAAATGCTACAGGAAGAAAGTAAAAGCAGAAATATAAATTAAAGGGTAATCAAGAAGTTGATATATAACTAAAAATATAAAAGCAGAAGTCCTTTGCGTCCGCTTCCAATGCTCTTGCCAGCCACTTAAGTATATTTAAAGATTAAAAACTACTCGCACAGCTTGGACATAAATTTAATCAATTTAATACGAGACTAGACAGCTCAGTCTTAAAGTGCTGCCACATCTCACTCACATTACACCAAAATCCAGCACACTGCCATCCCCCGCCAAGGCAGGACACGCCACTTCACTCCATGTCACTTCACTCAGCTGCACTTAGCTATTTGCCTAACGCAAATTGTGCTGTCAGTTTAATTCAAAGCGACAACACACACACACACACTCACACACTCACGCTGCTCAGATCGGGCGTTGCCCGGCGCACGATTGTCTATGCATGCAAAACTGCTGCCACGGCTGCTGCTGCTCCTGCTGCCGGTCGATGCTCAATGCTCCCCTTTTTTTTCTTGTCTAAATGTGTGTCTCGGTTTATTTTCTTGATTAATTTGAACAAAAAGTTTCTCAACGTATTTACATTGTTATCCTGCCTATACGGCTGCTATGTCCTCCTGCCTGTCTGCCCGCCTGCCCTTGTGTCTGACCGTCTGTCTGTCTGTAGCCTGGCGGTGAGCTTGCGCCGTCGTCGTCTGTTTTTGGCAAATAATCAAGTTACCGTAGTGTGCCAGCCTGAGCTGTGCCTGCGCCTGTATCCTAGACATGTACAATGTTGTTTGTCTTTTGCGTCTCGTGACAAGTTTAATCAGGCACAGCAGTCGCAAAACTAGACAGCACAACTATTGAAATTAGTTATCGGTTGTGTCCTGTTCGCTTAGCCACATGTACTTATCTCTTTGTTTAGCTTTAATTGCAGTGCTGAGCTGTGCCTTAGCAGCTTTAAGTTTATTCCCCTCTTTTTTTCTATTTTTTTTTTATTTTTCTTGTATATTTTTTTTTTCTTCTCCTCAATTTTTTTTATATAGTTTTTTGTTGTGTATTTTACAGCTCACATAAATCATAGCCGCACTTTGTTTTGCTATATGCGCATATTATCCTTGCAAACTCATGCCACACAACAACAAAAACAACAATGAGAACATTAATTTTGCAATTTTAATTAAATCGTTTCCACATACATGCCCCTCATACTGCTCGCCAGCCAGTCACTACATCGCCACATTGCAACCCTCGATTTTGCCTCATAAACGTAAAATCTCCTGTCACCAGGCACTGCACCTACCTCAACCACGTCGCCACTTGCATGCGGCCGCCGCCTATCCTCGCTTCGCCAGCAAAAATGTTCGCACTAATGAAAGCCATGCACTCTTGTCTGCTACTGCTGCCACGTCCTCTCCATGTAGCACGCTCACACACACAGCCGAACATGCACCATGCGGACACATGTGAATGTGTACATATGCATGGAAGGAAACCAGCCACCCACACACCTAACAAAGTAACGTAAGAACACACACAGTCGCATCGCACTCAGACGGCACAATGGCAATAATAACAACAACAACACAAGGCAACCAGTACAACAAAAATTGTTATAATTACTCCCAACTCACAGTCGTATGTCGATTGCGTTGATGTTTATATGAATGTATTTTGTGTTTATATAATCACACCAAATGTTCCAACATTATGGGGGTCAAAACGTCTCGTATGTGACTGCACAGTGTCACCAATCGCAAGAAAACTGCTAACATGTGGAATGAATTAAATAAATCAACAGTGAATGTTCTAATTAGAACAATTTTTGGTTAGGCAAAATAAGCAATAGAATAATTTTATTGCTAGCGGAAAACAAATATTTTAAAAATAGTTTGCGATCTGATAAACTTATAAGAGTCTCAACCATTGCCTGTATTGGAATCATCTGACACTATCATCTCAAGCCATATGCATTCTAAGTATATTGATTATTAAAGCGATATTCAAATTGTAAACATAAATAATAAAGTTTAACGCAACCTTTCTGCATGCCCAACATAAGCAGCCAACTCAACGAACCCACGATGAGGCGCACAAAAGCTACTTGCACCTTACTTAATTATGATTTACGATAACGTTAACGACAATGACGTCGATACACCCAACAACACACGATGCAGTAAGGATGCTTACAAGAGCATAATATGCGCTCGCGAAGAAAGCACTAAAGCAAAACTTCGGAAAGTCGAAAAAAAAGGAAATTATGCAAAGAACACAAAACGGAGAAATGCAGCACACGGTCATGCAGATGTCCAACAAGAAATGCATAAGCCACACCCATTGCAGGCAATAAAGCAAATAAAATTTAAAAAAAAAACTCATCGACCTCACACTCACTCACTCAATTGTCTGAGTGCAACCCGCCATCCCGCTATGCTAATCTATTCTAACGGGGAAATTTTTTGTGCTTTGCAAAATTCCCATAATGGGAATGCAGTGTAAAAGCAATAACAATATAGCGCAACACATACGTTCCACATAGAGTCTGCGAGCATTTGTGTTTGTTGAGAGCGAGCATGATGGTGAGGCTTATAGTTTGAGTACCTGATTGAGTGCATTGTTTGAGTGCAAGTAATAAGAGTTTGAGTGCGATGCTGTTTGTTTTTGTTGTGAGGCTGACTCGGCATGCTAGATATTATTACAACAACAAACCATGACATCGGTGGCGTTGAAGACGAAGACGACAACAACAATGTCGCAAAAATGAAAAGCAATGCGACTATTTCCTCTATGAATTAAATCCCCTACATATGTGCAATATTTCGAAGCATGTAGAAAACTCTTTCGCGAATCTTATTTGCTCTAGACTTTATAAACATAATAAGAATTTTTCCTTCTACTATTAAACAAAAAGACGAATTGCATTGCAGCCTAATGGACGAATGAATAAAATATTAGTTAAATAATTCAACGATTATTAGTGACCGTTCTCATTTTTCATATGGTGAATTAATAAATTCATATACGTTTGCGTTAACAAAACTTTAAATTAAAATTATAAATTCATTTCTACTAGTATCTTTAAAAAAACAATCACAAAACAAAAAATATTATCTGCCTCAAAGCCTTAATAAGAAAAGCTCTAATCCTGTATACAATATGTATGTAGTTGCCAATAACAAACCTAAAGCGCCATACATAGTCGACTAAGTGGCATGCCAATAGATTCATGCATTTTAAGCGCTATGGAAATGCGAAAATGTAGCAGTGTGCAGTGTGCACAGAGAGAGGGGAAAACAACAACACAAGCAACGTCACTCAATTTCACATACAATACACAGCACACTATTACAAAATTACCAACAACAACAAGCAAAGCAGCACAGCAACTATTCGAATAATATGAGAAAAATCATAGAGAAAACGGTATATTCCACATCAAAAACGTAGGAAAAGTAAACCCACAAAAACAGCAACTAGCAACAACAGCATCTTGCTTGAAATCATAAAGCATACGTGTATAACGGCTATGAGTAGCAGTTGCATGCATGTATGCATACACTATGCAGAGCAGTGCGAGTGAGCGCGCACGAGTAACGCAGCAGCATTGTACATGCTGCTGGCTGAGCAAGACGAAGTGCAAGAGGGCCGATTTAGTTGCATTTCACGAGCGAACGAATGCGCACGAAGCCAGCAGCGAGTGTTCGAATCAAACGCAACGCAAGGCAACAAACCAAATGTGGACGTGTTTGCTCGTGTATATTTTGCATATAAAAACTAAAAATTATAACTTACGCATAAGTTTTAATAAATTAAAATTCAATGCAAAAGAAAGTCAAATAAAAAACAAGAAACTTGTGCATTGTTACGAAAACTATTTTAACCAAGCAGACTTTGACTTTTTTCGCTAGTTTGCATTTAACAAAAAAAAAAGAAAGAAATCAAAAAGTGCAGCAGAAACGTCAGATGAGCAATAAGTGTGTTATAAAAAGTTGAAACTAATTGTGCAAGTTCAAAGATATTGGTTTTTTTTATTAAATAAAAGCAATTGCCAGTAAATTTAATAAAAAAAAAACAAAGAATAAAAAACTAAAAATAAAATGATGGTGCTACAACAACAAATGCTATGGAATAATAATAATGCAACAACAAATGCAAAAAATGTCGAATTGCACGAGCGACTGTTGGACAGCGCAAGTCCTTGCATTAAAAATGAAATTATTGAAGCTGCTGCCGCTGAAACAGACACAAAGGATATGCAGTGTAGGTGTTTTAAATTTTTTTTTTTGTATATTTATAAGCAAAAATCATACGAACTTTCACTATGGCACCTGCAGCATGCTGCGCAGAAAAAGATTCTATTAAATTTGCTATAAGCAAAAAGGACAACATGCCTGCTGCTGTTGCAATCGTTTTGATTTTGCATGTTGATCAACATGATGATCTACTGATGCTGCACAATACAATGCGGCCGCTTATGTCTGCTTTGCATGAAGACAAAGAGGACACATCCTGCTGTGCCCGGTCGTGCGCATTTCTGTGTGCATTTTTATTATTTTCTTGCCATGCAAGGACTGCTGTGAGATAATTTTCCTCTTTTATCACAATTTTTTATGCTTGTCCTTTTACTTTATTTTTTTTTATAGGACTCTGTTTACCTGTCGCAGTTAGGACGAAGACATTTGCCAGCTTGTATAGGCGCAAAATTAGTTTTTTTTTTCTTTTTGCTTTAGTCCTTTTGCATACCTTTGCTCTTTGAGCTAAATCTCTGGGCGTGCAATTTTCTTTTTTTTTTTGTTTTTCCTTTCATTTTTTTCTTTTGGTTGGTTAATTTTGCATTTATGCATTAGTTTCAAAGCCACAAAAGCCAAATTTGCTGTAATTACATTTAAGCAGTAGGTGTCGGCATATGTTATCCTTTTTGTACACTTTTTGTTTTCTTTTTTTCTTTTTTTTTTTTTTGTTCTTATAATTGCAGCAAACGCATTATAAGCGCTTAGCTGACTTTTGCGTAGTCCTTGCTAACATTAAACACAAATTTACATGTACGCACGTCGCACAAATGCCACTTATAATCTACATAATAAAAAAAAGCAGCACGCAAAGGACAACTGGCGCACATAGCACTCCCTTGATAATAGCTAAGCATGCAGGGCAGCAGCAGCAGCTTCAGCGTCTAAGCAAGCAATTTTTTATGCTATAGCAAAATCCCTTGGACACTTTTTTTTTTATTTTTTTTTATTGTTTTTTTTTTTGTGCTGCTCACTTTTGCGGTAATCCGTATATTTATAATACGCATAGATTTCGCTGGTGTTGTGGTCAGTTTGTGCCAGCGCCAGGACATGCAGACATATATCGACGTAAAAATATGTATGTGCGTTTGCCTGCTACTTTGTTTACGCCCCCAGGGGAGCTATAAATTTAATATCTACTTTGCAAGACAAAAAAACCCAAAACAAGCCAAGCAAAACCAAACAAAAAACAAATGAAATAAGAGGAAGTATCGAAAAGAAATCGTAAGCGCCAAACTTTTTTGCCGCATACTGTTTTTTATAGATTGTCACAGCGCAAAAGGATATTTGCTTATATGCGCAACTATGTGGCCATGTTAATGCCGCAAGCTTTATTGCGATTGGTTATCCATTGGCACGCTGTGCAGACAACGGAACGACAAAGGCGACTGTGCATAAACTGCTGGGCAAAAAAAATGCAGCTTGTATCCTGCTTGTCTCACACAAATATATACTTTATACATAACTCAGTATTTTATCTGAATATTCTAGATATACTGTATAGAATTCAAGTCTGGGAAAAGAATGGAAATGCAAAATTTCATTCAACTAACTTTGACATATATTTCAAAGGCAAAATTAATTGAAGTAAAGTAAATTGGTCACATAATGAAATTTCATATAAACTAGATATTATGTAATCTGAAAAAATAAAATTTTTTGTGACACAAAATAATTGAAACATTTGGAATGCATTTGTCCATATTTCCTTTGCTCAATTAAATGTTCAAAGTGATTGCAATTATTTTCAGCAGCACTGTAACTGCTTATATAAGCATAACCCAGCGCCTGGGACTTCAATTTCTTGCGCCAGCATTGCAACTGACACAATCGCTTGATTTCTTTGTCAAACTTTGACCCAAGTAAGGCTAACAGCCAGCAGCCATCGGCCATCAGCCATTTCCATTTGCTGGATGACAAGTTTTGCATGTGACACCATAAACACCGAACTTACACTAATGGACATTTTACGATTGTGCACTGCTGCCAAGTGTGCCAGCAACGTAGCTCGTCTGCGTCCGTACAAGGACATAAAGTAGAAACGACGACGTGCCTGCAAATTCAAATTGACAAGCGAAAACGTGCTATTTGCATTAAAATTTACAAGTAGCCACAAGACGAAACGAATACTTATGTGTAAATAAAAAATCAACTAAATTTTGTAAAGCATTTGAGCGCACAGCCAAACAGGAAAAACAAAAGGACATGCTGTAAAAACAAGCCAAGGCAAAGACACCAAGTCACATCAGACAACTTTGCAATTTGCTGCGTAGTTTGTTGCCTGGTCCAGGCGCTGTAGTCGGATGATGGCAAACAGCCGCTTGCATTCCTTTTGGTGGCGTACATAGCTAACAGCAAACTCTGACATAGTTTCACTTATAATAATGGTTATATTCTCAATGTTAAGGAAAACCAAGTTAACTTAAATTGACTTTACATATACATATGCAGACTTCGATAAAATTTTAGTTAAATATCATTGTCTGGATTTGCCAAAACTTGAAGTTGACGTTCTTTGCCACAGCTTTATTAAAAACTTATAAAAAATCTTTACAATAATAAACATTGCTTATAAGCTCAATTATAGTCCACTTTAAATGTCAGATATCTACTAGAAATGATTATATAACATTATTGATTTTCGTGGTTTCATATTAGCAAATGTTTAACAATTTCCAAATGTAGACTAACTACTTTTCCAAAAATTACCATATGTATGATGGTTCTGCGATCAGGTTCGGGTTTTTGACGAAATTTTTTATTATATTTTTTTCGCATATTGGAACATTTTACACTAATATTGGATTAATTTTTTGGATTTTGCTTTGGGCAATAGATAAAAACTTTTACTCATACCGGTAATAGCCATTTCCGGCAAGCCCACGTTCGAGAATGGCGTCTGCCGGGTTAGCTGGTTTTTCATATACAACATATACACATATTTATAATTTAACTGAAATGCAATAGTTTTAATTTTTAAAAGTTTTTAATTTTGTTAACGTTTTTAATAATCCTTTTAAATATTACATTTTTTGTTGGTTTGAATATTTTAAAAAATTTATTTTCTCAATTTAAACATTTTTATTAAAAAAAACTTTTAATTTATTTTTTTACTTGAATATAATGTTTTTCTTATCTTGTGCTTAATCATTTTTATTTATTGTAGTTGATTTCTGTTCAAGTATTAGTATGGCAATAGCATCCTTTTAATTTACTTTTTTTTTAATTTACTTTGAATTATGATTTTTCTTATTTATTGTTTAATTCTATTTTACTGTTTTTTCCTTTCTTTTTTTAGTTTTACACCACATAGCCGAGACACCCGCATCGCCACCTCATACGCCAACAGGTAAGTGCCGTTGCGCGCATTCCACACCCCACGTCTAGCTAAGCCAGGCCAGGCCAGGCCTATGCAAACTAAGGCAAGCTAATCCTTGGCCGCAATACTGCAGACACGTCACAATTTGCCACGTTCCACTGGTAATGCTTCTTAAATTCTTATGGCCTCTGCGCTGCACACGTACGTGTGCCAAAATGTAGCCAGGATGCGCGCGCGTGTCCTTTTTGTTACTACGCCTGTCGACTGTCAAAGAAATTGATTAACGCAAATTCGCTAAGCAGAAATCGCATACAGTTTTATTGAGTCGCTGCTTTTTGTGTGTTAGACAATTTGCTGTATAGCAACCCTAAAGAAGGACTAAGGTTTATGTAGGATCGTTGCAGTAGACAATCTTATAAACGTCGTTTGTTTGAATTTAGATACCTCAATGGCGAACGTAGGGTGACGTAGGCACGCGATTGAAACTCGTTGTTGAAAATATTTTTATGATTATCTTTATGGAGTTGCCGCAGCATAGATGAGTCTTGGAGAATTCTCTTTTGTATTGTGGGTAGAAGATTTCCTTTTTGTTTTAATAGGGATTGCCATTGAATACGTATAAGACACGTGACGAAAGTGTGGTACTGATTTTTTAGGGTAGCAGCTTAGGTGCCTGTCAACAAATCTCTTGATGTATGTAATTATTTATTTTTTTTTATTTTATTTTGATTACAGGGTTGTCGTAATTTAGGCATTAAAAACATTACAAAATGGTTCAGGGTTGCCTCAATTTGCACATTGCTGAAAACAATTATAAAACTGAACGATAAATGGTTTTATTGAAAAACACACAACCCTAAAAATCTGTAGAGATTCTACCTCTGTTTATACTGCCAATGACTTTGGCGTTTGCAGTTGACCGAAAAATGATGGCGCAACTTCTTTGTGCATTTCCCATGGAACATATTAAAATAAATAATACCCTAGGGTTGTCACTTGCGTAACGCTAGGAAACATTTTATGGTTGATAGTAATTTAAGCCTGCTCTGAGCTTAAGGAGCCGCATAGGTTACGCGCATTATAGACACGTGGCTGGCGTGCAGGCCGCACGCAACTAACAACGTCCGTGATCGCCAGCCCAGGCCAGCCCAGTTCAAGGTTGCTGGACATTAAATTACCGACACTTATTAGGCACACATGTCCAAACAAACCGGAGTGCAATGTGCATAATGCAAGCATTAGATTGCATTTGACAAAAGGCCAACTTCACTTTAATGCAATGGCATGACCTATGGGATTGACCCCTGCTGCAATGCCACTTACACAATGCAAATGCAATTTGTCAGATGTAAATTTTTGGCAAATGCATCAGATGCTTGTTGCAAAGGCCTTGTTTGCCAATTAAAAACCGCCCCGAAAATTATAATGAGCCTCGGACAAAGACGAACCACCCTAATCTATGCAAAAACATGCAACAACCCTTGTTATCCTCAAACAAATGACAAACGTGACGTGGCACCCCTCGCACGCACATCATTTAAATAAAATGCAAACAACAACACAACATTTCCACGCGTCAAGGTTATGTAAATTATTTACACTGCTACAGGACCTCAGCCATAATGAGACAGCAAACGTCTAAAGGACGCTTGTTTGCGCGCGCGCGACAATTAAAAATTAAACGCCGCATTGCTGCAATGTCATAAACAAATTAACCTTTTCCTTTTTTTATTTATGCCACACAAAGCCGCAGTCAACAGCCAATAAAGAAATGGCAACAAGTTTTTAATAGGGTGCCAAGTGTCAGCAGCGGAAGTCACTCGCTCGCTGCACCCCAACCAAGCAATGTGCTTTGCATAATGCGAATGAAGCCAACGCGGAAAAAGGGTTGCCTAACGCCGCTGCCTAAAAAAAGGATGCGTCAAGGGGTTTGCATTTAAATAAACAAAAAAGGCAAACTGTTGCGCTGCTGCGCTGTTTAACATATCATTTAAATACGAGTAAGCCAAAGGACACGCTTATGGATTGGCTGCCTGCAAGGGTTACATTGCCACTTGTGTGTGTGTGTGTGTGTGTGTCTGTTTTTTTACTGCTAGCAAAACTTGTTGCATAATGCTGGCTCGCTGGCTGCTGCCAAAGGGGCGTCCTTATTAGCCTTCACTCCTTTTTCAAGTATTCAAATTATATGCCTGCACCCTGCGATTTATTTCACGCGCGCGGCATCTATTGCGTGTGCCTAATTAGGGTTTCAGGTACTCAGCCTGAAGTGTGTTTAGCTTGGCTTTGATTTTGTTTTTCTCCTTTCTTTCTTGCTTGCCTTGTTGCTGCTGACTTGGTGAGTTTGTTGTTTGGCATGTTAATATGCGGTTTGCCGCTGATTTGGCAGTTTGTCATCGCTGCGGCAAGGATTGCGTGAGCAAAGGGTGTTGAGTTTGAACTTGTAGTTACTTGTGCGTTCGATAATGAGACAAGGCGTGGCATAAGTGTGTGTTATACCCATAAAAGAGCATGAAATTGTAGGTGAGAGGCTGTTTTTTTAAGTTAATTTCAGATGAAGGCCATTTGAGACGGTTTGATTGCTCATTTCCCTAAAACGATATGCCCTTTGTTAGGTATATGTTTTGTTTTTCTTAATACCAGAGAAAGCTATAGTGAGTATAAAGGAAAGTAATAAAATAAATTTAAATTTTCCTTTATTTTGAAACAAATTTAACGTGCACAGACGAGCTTCTATAACTCGAACCTTTTGTAACTCGAAGTTTCTATAACTGGAAAGGTTTTCAGCAAATAATGAGATGCGAGAGCTAACCCTTGATTTTAAAGAGATATAGTGCCAATAAAGAATGAGTCTTTGAGTGACAGAAATATAGAATTTAGATATATAGAATAGTTGAAGTTAAAAGCTAAAACCCAATCTCAAACTAGAGTAAGAACTGCAGTCTAGAGAAATAGATTGGATGGACAAAAAAGTTCAGACAATAGTACTATGTATATACCATAAACTGACATACAATATCAAATTTCACTCTTCATTTCAATAGAAACACACCAAAGGAAAAAAACACATACACACACACACATCACACATAACACACATAGCACACATAACACACATTTATCAGTGCATATAAGAAAACTCGCACATTTTCACATATTTTCACACATTTCCATTGTCTCTCACACTTAACCCAAAAATTATAACAACAACAACAACAAAGCAGCTGCTGTGAGTTAGCAGGAGCATGCATGGCATGTTGCACACCTGGTTTCAGGCTAACACAACAACAGCAACAACAACAACTAACAACAACAACTTGGCATACAGTGCGTTGCACACCTAGCGTGCCTAGACAAGAAAAAAAAGATGCAAAGCAAGAAGAAAAACACACACAGAGATGATTTGCCACTCGTACGTGTGTACTTATAGGGAAAACTGTATACGCCAAGTATCCTACGCACAAAGCCATTTCCATCAATGCAAGGCGCAGGGACAATGATTACGTCAGAACAGTGTCGGCAGGCAGACCTATGGGGCACACCGCGGCGTCAGACACAAGCAAGTCGCAGAGTAGACAACGGCTTGACTTCTTGACAGGATAAACAATGCGCGAGTGAACTTACATAAGCCAAGAAGCAGACAAAAAAAAAAAAAAAAAAAAAAAAACAAAAAACGAAAAAACCAAACTATAAGAAAATTGCTCGGGTTGCAGTTTTGGCAAAGGTTACTTTTAATGAAATGACAGCGAGCAACAAAAAAAAAGAAAAAAATTTTAAATGAAAACATTAAAATGCGCTTTACCACATATGAGACCACCTAGGGACTTTAACAATAACAACAACAACAATAGCTATTGCTGCTGCTGCTATTCCACATACAAATCAGCAAATATGCATTTGGCTGCGCCTCGGCTCAAAAACCCTTTTTGCGCAGAGCACTGCAAGGACATGCATGCCCCTCGGGGTGGGTTTTAGTTTTTCCGCCGATTTTGCATGCAGGCCAATCAGCATTGCACTTTGTGCGCCCTACAGCAGCATGCCATGATTTATCAGCAACTTTAAATTTAGAACAATTCATGTAACGAATTGTAAAATTCGCAAATGCAGTTAACCGCGCATAAGGGTTGCAGCACATTGTGTGAGTGTGTGTGTGTGTGTGTGTGCGAGTGTGGGGTGTGCCAAACTTAACCCAACCGTACTAAATGCACCCCTATGCTGCGATGCTGTTAAAAATTTTAAAAAGCGCATTGCACAAATCAACTGAGCAAAGGATAAGCAGAAAACATAAACGAAATGTGTTTAAACTATTGCAACTAATTATATTTAGCAATTTTTTACGATTGCTTATGTCAAAGAGTCGTCCTTGTCGCCATTAAGCACAGCTGCCCACATCATGTGCGGGTTGCGCATAACGTGTCAAAGGTCAAGACGCCAGCATTTAAGCCTTTACAGCAGTAAAAAACGGATTAACCATTTTTGTTTTTTTTTTTAGTAAAATCAAAATTTTAAACGTTTAGCTGCTTAACTTTGCCCGCTAGTCGCATTATCCTGTCATAAACATGGTATATGTAGCTGAAGCTGATGTAAGCATAATTTCAACACAAACCGCAGTTTAGGGAATAACTTGCCTCAAAGAAAACTTTCATTTTCTTTTATTGATACGAAGGAAATTATACAAATATGTATAACATACTGCTGAATTCCATTAACTTTGTGAACTGCATCACAGCAAAGCAGCATTTTAAAATGGAATGGAATAGACTTGTGCTGCATTCCTATGATCCCTATATCTATTTTCCATTATAATTATAGGGAAGCCAAAATGTTGTCGTCGTAAAACGCAATAGAAATTGTCTTTATCATATTGCATATGATATATATATATATATATATATATACTGTATAATCAAATGTTTGGTAGTCCTAAGTTTTACTCCAAAAATGATACAAGATCATCGCATAAAACTCCCACTTCTTCTCATTCATATGAATTGGGTTTGGTTTATGTTCAAAGCAGCTGTTAATGCTTAAAACATTCTAATATGATTAAATAGAATTATAAAGCCCTGTCAGTTAAAAAAAAAAATATGAATCAATCAATAGATCAAGCAGATCAAAAACGCAAAACCGGAAATTGTCGAAAATCCGTTTGAAAATGCTTTTGTCTGCGTAAAAACCACACAGCATAAATACTCAAATTTAAATTTATGAAATCGCATCAACATAAAATGTAATTTGAGCTTGACAGTTACTATACGTACGAGTATTAGGTATGTGTATGAGTACAGTCTTCTGTACTGTGCTGTAATGGCAAGCAATCAAGCATGGTTTGGGTTTGGTGTAACATCAGAAACAGACAGGACATGTGGTGTGCCGAAATAGTTGAAGGCATATTAAAATTAAAGTCTAGAAGGAGATCAAAACGAACGCCAACGCAATGTGAGCAAAAGTACCGACCGCCTTGATTGTCAATCATTATGCATGATTGAGTTTGTTAAATATTTTCAAATTAGCATTAAACCCTTTACTTGGCCAGACCACAAAAGCCAAAGTTGTTATCCCCTTTTCTACTATTTTTTGGTTTTTTTTTTTTTTTGCTTATCGCAATTGCAACAGCAACGCAACGAGGACAACAAGCCAGCGACAGCAACAACGACAAAAAGGCAACCACAAAAGTCCTTTCGAGGACTACGAGTTGCTTGCTCGCTTGCTTGATAAAAGACGCAAGTGCATTCAATTGGAAGATTGAATAAAATTTGACTTGGCAAAACAGCCAACAACAAATACAACAACAAGCACAAAAGAGTCTGTGTCTAACCGCCGCCATGCGTTCGTCGTCCTGCAGGACACAATACACAAAGAGCCTGGCCACTATGAATTTATATGCTTATGGAAAATTAAATTATGCCACGCTCGAAATTTGCCGCATGCGATGCGATACGCCATTGAATTGGAAAATTGAAAAGCAAAATATTTTTATTAATAGTCCTGCGAGATTCTTGGTTTTTGCCTTTTCTTCTTCTTCATTTATTGCTTGTTTAAAACTTCTACTCACCTCCCTTCTCTTTCTCGTACATTAACAGATTCCGACGAAAGCCTGGCAACGGCAGCCAACGCTGCTAAACGCAACGTCGACAATGATGATGATCAGGATGACCAAATTGCACAGGATGACAACGAAGTCTACGACGAAGATGAAGATGAGCTCAGCAATGACCATGTGCCAGCTGCTCAGTTGCCAGAGTCAGAAACGCCACAGAATCTCAGCAATAAACGCCGATCAGCCGAATTGGAAGTCGAACAGGACAATGAAATCCTGAATCTGACACGTAACTCACCCAAGCGTCCGGCGCTTAGCGAGACACCCACAGAGGCAGCGCCACCAGTGGATGTGAAGCCAAAGCTCACGGCAGCGGCACACTACGACACAGCAGCAGATGCAGCGCCAACCATAAATCAGAACTATGCCAACACCGCCAATCTGCTGGCAGCACTGCAGAATCCTCTGACTTCGCTGGCACTGCTGCAGAATCCCTTGGGCATGGCAGCGGCGGGTCTCAGCGCGGAGGACATGCAGCAGGCTTTCCAACTGCAACTGCAGGGCTACGTGGAGATCATGCGGCAGCTGTCACCCCCCGATGGCATGCCGCACACGGCTGCCACCCAGTTCCTGCTGCAGAACTCGCTGCAGGCCGTGGCCCAGCTGCAGGCCTTGCAGCAGCTCAAACAGCAGCAACAATTGGCGCACGAGCAGCAGCTGCTGAAGCCGCCGAGCGAGGACTACGCCGCAGAGCCGGTGCCGAAGCATTACTCCACGCCGGCGAGCAAGTCACCGCTGCGTAGTCCGTCGCTCAGTCCGGTCAGCCGGCATGGCAGCGCACGTCTGGCCACGCCGAATAGCGGCAGCCATAACGGCACCAGCGCACAGCAGAAAACGCCGCCGAACTCTTTGCCGGGCCTAGGACTGAGCAGCGCCATTATGACGCCCAACACGCCTGGCATGACGCCGAGTTATCCGAGCAGTGCCGCCATGCACGGCTACAGCAGCACACCGCAGAATGCCAAGCTGTGCGCCAACAGCAATGCCATGTCGACCGCTGCACGCACGCTGGAGCAGTCGCCCGAGGAAACCACGGATCTCGAGGAACTCGAACAGTTCGCCAAGACCTTCAAGCAGCGCCGCATCAAACTCGGCTTCACCCAAGGCGACGTGGGACTGGCTATGGGTAAACTCTATGGCAATGACTTCTCGCAGACCACCATCTCCCGTTTCGAGGCATTGAATCTGAGCTTCAAGAACATGTGCAAACTGAAACCGCTGCTGCAGAAATGGCTGGAGGATGCCGATTCGAGTGTCTCGAAATCTGGCGGCGTTTTTAATATCAATTCGCTGACCAGCACGCTGAATACGCCGGAGCATATTATGGGCCGACGACGCAAGAAGCGCACCTCCATTGAGACCAATGTGCGCACCACGCTCGAGAAGGCCTTCATGCACAATTGCAAGCCCACCTCGGAGGAGATCAACCAGCTGTCGGCGCAGCTGCACATGGACAAGGAGGTGGTGCGCGTTTGGTTCTGCAATCGACGGCAAAAGGAGAAGCGCATTAATCCCTCGTTGGATTTGGACAGTCCCACGGGCACACCGTTGAGTTCGCATGCCGCAGCTTTTGGCTACCCACCGCAAACGTTGAACATGTCCGCGCACGCACTGGAGGCAGGCTCACACTGTGGCAGCTCCATAAGTTCGCTCTCGCCACATTATGCGAACAAGACGGAATGATGTTGGCTTCAAGGCGACATCGGCAACAACGGCTACAACATGCACTGGCCGTGTGCCGATCCCGCATTAAGTCCCTACTGAGCATGCGACGATTGCTTACTCGCAAATTTTATAAGCTCCCAAAACCATTCGAATTGTAAATAGACTTACCAAAGTATAACACTTAAACCTAAGCAGGCAACAATACATAACTACTACAAAAAAAGAAAGGCAAAAATTCCAACTCTTCCGTAACATTCCATGCATCCATATCAGCGTCTAGCAATGTAACACGTAACACCCTGTATTCCTAGTAACTATTAGCTTAGTAAGTCCCCCTAACCCCCCACACTGGCTACGTTTTAACGAATTTTAACTATAGTTAAATTAATTTTAACCATTTGTACATAATATTATCACGTGTGTAGGACCCAAGAGCAGAGTTCGCACACTCACTCCTTTAGGCACTTGGTCAAGTTCCTAACACTAGGCTTAGTACCATATACTATGTTGTAACTGTACGAGTATGTCTGCAAGTCGCCTGTGCGACTTAGACCTTAACTCTTAGTAAATATAATAATAATATTAACATTTATGTATGCATATTGTGCTATCCAAATACATTCATATACGAGTATATATGTATGCTCTTGATGTTTACCGTTAAGTGTAGTAATAATGGGTTATACGAAAATCCTATTAGTTATTGTTGTACGATGTCCAATTGTAAATTTATTCCTTAAATGTAGTCAATACACAATAAAAAAAAAAGATTTAATATACATATAGGAACATTATTGGTTTAAATCAATCTCAGTTCCGTAAAACGATAGATCGGTAGTTACTTAACAGATAGAAACTTTAATGTGAAGTCATCTGTGACAGTGACAGTATTTAGAAGTTGTATGATGTCGCTTATCGGCATATAAAATCTTACATAGGTAAGTATGACCTACTGACATAAAACCAGAAAACACATCGTCACTGTTTAACCTTATACTCAATACTGTGTACAACTACGGTACTTTCAGATAGTTCAGACCTCAAAGCAATATAATCACCAATCTCAAACCAGAACTGCATAATGACCAATCATGAATCAAATCGAAATTCTTAATATTAAAATATAAAAAAATGCGAATTCAATAGGGGGTTGCTAAAATTTATCCATCAATTGAGCTTGATAATCCTAGCTAGAGATCATCTAAATTATTCGCTATAAAGTTATATTGAGCTTAAGTGCAACTACCTCCAACATCTCACTTTCTATTGAAATCCTTTTCCATCAGAACCGATTTTCTTAATAATAAAAAACTATTCTCAGTAGTTCGTATCTTGAAATTCCCGACATAGGAATTCATAATATTTTGTGTGAACACCTAAAAGTTGAGATTTGTATGAAAAATGTATATCTTTCATAAAACAAGAGATATCATATCACATAAGCATCCGAAATTTTAATTATTATTACACACATACTAAGCAAAGGAATATAATTTAAAAGGTTCCTTTCTCTCCTTCGATTTATCAGTAACTGTGCCATTGCAGAAACTTCACCGGCAGTTGTGCTCGATTCAATTAGCCCGACTCAGTCCAATTCAATACCATCGAATCCAATCAAAGCAATCTGAGCGCACGCCACTGCCTTGCATAAATATTTAAGCACATTTAGTTAATAACTGATTTCCTTAAATCCGTTTGGCCCCTTTATTTGTTTACCTAACTGCCACGCGTCAAATGCAAACACACAAACGAAGCCGTTTACTCTTTTTTAATAAACTTCCGGCCAAGAAGAAGGAATCCAACAAAAAAAATATTTAACCCCTTCACAAGAAGAAAGCAAATCTCAGGCACCAATGACAGCCAAGTTTTCCTTTTTTTTTTTCTTTTTTGTTTATACTTTTTTTTTTGTCACACAGGATTTGTTATATAAGAAAATGTCGTACAACACGACAAAAAAAAAAAAAGACTTGAAAACAAAAAGCGAGCAAAAAAAATCTGAACACGACGTATACTCGAAAGGTATAAGCAGAGAAATCACTTCATCTTCAGCGGCGTCAATGTGTTGTATAAACCCTTATTTGTATATTGCAGCAAGCGTGTAAATCCTTTATGCCAGCGCAAAGGCTGCCGCCCCACCCCTGCAGGACACAGTTTTTGCCTGTCTGGATGTCGCCTGGCAGCTAGCTCGCTTCTGATTCGGCTACGGCTTGTTTGTGTGGACTATAAAAAAAGGAACGAAAGGGTTTTGGGCACAAAGGACTAAGACCATAAATTCGCACATAGTTAAATGTGTCATATGTTGTTGTTGTTGTTGTTGTTGTTGCTGCTGTTGGGCTGCTTTCGCCTTTGCCTTTTGATAACATGCAATATTGTCAGGTTTTAACTGCTGCCCTTGTAAACGTGGCTGCTGCTGCTTTTATTATTCTTGTTGTTGTTGTTATGTTAAGGATACGCACGTTGCATGTCCTTTGGTCGTTTAGAAATTGTTTTATGTTCATTTGACATAATGTTTAAATGAATTTTTTTTTCTGACGTCATTATGCGCTTTATAAATTATGGCAAAGGGGCATCATGATTAAGCTAACATGCAAGAAGATGTTATGGAAGCGTAGTTCGTTACCAGTAAAGGATCTTAATGCTGATGCTTATGCATGAATTACAGATGAGGCCTTAACCAAATAATCACCAAGTAAAATTTTAAGCTAAGTTTCAACAGTTTTTATAATTCTTAATAATTATTATTAATATTTCCATTATTGCAACAAATTGCTTGGAAGTGCAGCAAAGACCTCTTCACGGTTATTTTGCAACTGTAGCAAAAAGTACAAGTGAGATTCGTTTTAAGAGGAAGATGATACTTTAATTCACTAACGATCTTATCGAACAGACACTTTTATAGTTTTTTGTTCTTAGTTTATCTCAAAGACAGTTTACAATTTTATTGAAAACAATGTATCCTGAAAATCGCGCAACTTTCAAAATGTTCTCAGCAAAACTAAATGTTTGCAAATAAAACCTACGTAAAAAATCCACTCTAGCCCAGAAGTGGCATTTCATGAGAAACCCAATTTAAGGTGAACGCAAGGGAAACCATAAACTAAATAAAAGTATAACCAACCTGCTGTCGACAAAGATGCAGGCAAGAAAATTTTAGCCAAACAGGTTGCAAGATTAAAGCATTTTCTTACTCAAGGAAACTGCTGGCTGCTGGCAGAGCATTCGCTTAGGGTAGTTGCTTTTGCAGTTGAACCCTTTACTATTTGCCTTAGCCAAATGGGTCAAAGCATAAAGAACTTAAATATGTTTGTTGCCAAGTTGCTGGCCGCATGTTGGCTATTTACAAAACTGCCTGTTGACATGTTTGCCATGAAATAATGACCCACACGCCAAGCCAACCGAGCCCATGCCACCACCCTAGCGATATGCGCTAAAGCCGCCATGATATACGTAGTGCGTATAAGTACAACGCCATGAGCTGAACTCAACTAATGCGAATATTAATAGTTTCAGTTGTCTCAAAACATTTACACGCCTGCTCAAAAGCAACGCAAAATTAAGAACGGAAAAAAGGAAAAACTCATTTTTCTTATTTATTTTATTTCATTTATTTTTCCTTTTTTATTTTGTTTTGTATACTTTGCCTTAAGCAAAACCAAATAACAACAGTGACGACGGTATGCGCAGGCCGGTCAAGTGGCCAGCACCAAAGAAAACCCGCGACCACCCTCCCCAGGCAACAACTGAGACAACTTAGCAAACCCCCAATCATACACTCAAGGCAGACTCAACCCTCAGCCAGGCATATGCACAAAGTAATTGGTACTCGAAAGCGCTTTTGAATACGTCTCGATTTGTGCTTTAGCCCGTGAATGTTATCAGTCAGTGGCAGACTCGTAGCTGGTCTTTGAAATATTTCGCTTTGAATTTTTCAATTTACGTTTGTTTTGTATGCTTAAGTATGCGACTTTTGTTGACTACCGCTACGAGCGCCTCCGGACACTTTACCTACTCGCCAGCGTTCTCGCTCTAACACGCGGTGCTTGCACATCTCTCAATGTAGAGTTCACATTAGAGGAGTGCCCTTATTTTTGTTTTGGCATACGTACAGACGCAGGCGAGATCGGTCAGAAAAGATTCGTTTCGTTTTGATAAATATGCGCTGGTCCCTTTTTCTATTTGTTGTTTTTTTTTTTCTTTATACTCTCGTTTTTTGTTAGCTGTTGAGCAGTTTTTGGCTATTGCATTAAACTTTTATTTACTTGCGCAATCAACACATTTGCAAATTAAATGCCCGAATATCGTTATTTTCTGTTTTTTATGCGTTCTTTAGTTACTAGGGTAAACCATTATTCTTTTTATTTGCTATTTTTTTATACGTATTAAGTTGGTTCTTGAAAAATGTGCTTTTTTAGCCATCTTTTGCTTCATTTATAACAATTTAATGAAATTTGCAATGCGTTTTCAGCATAATGCTTAGTTTATGTTCATTAATCATGCAGCAGTATACCAAGGCAGCGAAGCGACAACTTGCGCGGCATTCACAATAGACGGCAGTACGCCAACGCGTAGCAAGCTTTATTACGTTAACGTAGTGTATTAAAAATGTGTCGACGAAAGACGTCATCATCGCACAGGCTTTAAGTCTGTTAAAAAAAAAAATTACTTATACGTATGCTGCTTGCCTTCTAGTTGACTTTTACATTGTTTGGATTTTTTTTATTTTTGTTTTCTTCCGAAATAGGGAAAACAGCCAAAAAATAATTTTGGAGCACTACACGCACGAATTGGCTAAATGTCGGCAGACTAAGCGTACATTGACAGCGACATGCATACACAAAGTAGCCAATGACGACAACAAAGGACTGCGCAGCACTGCGTAGTCCTGTGCGAAATTAAAAGTGCTCGACATTTGCGACATTGCCAAAGCATATGTTTCGTTTCTGCGTGATTGATTGTGCATTTTATGCTTTGAATTTCAATTATTGCCATTTAAAGCGAAATTCAAGCGCAGCAGTCACAAGCGCAGGCAGCAGCAAGTTGACTATGTTTACGTATGTGTGTATTTATGTGCACACATACATGCGCAAGCAGCAGCAGCGCAGCTTGTGTAAACATTTGTTAAAATAACAAACAGCAAAAATTTTTGCTACCACTCTTCGTAGCTGAACTTTTTTGCGATGAAATGCAAACAAAACAATTGAATTACAATAAAAATTATGAAACAAAACGTAAAAGAAAGCGCATACAGAAATTAAGTAAACAATTTGCTGAGTGAAAATAACAAGAAATAAAGGAATATATAAAAAATGCGCAAACTACGTGAAACTGTAAAAAAAAAAGCAAAGCATAAATTTAAACGGAATGAGCAACGCCCAATCAAATATTTACCAAAAGCAAGCATAGCAGCACTCGGGATCGACTCGGTTGCTGTTAAGCCAGCGACATGGCGAACAAAACAGAGCAGCGCAAGAACAACAAGCACAAAATGGCAACTGGCGGTGGCACAGCAATAGCAAATTATGACAATGATTATGTGTGCCCAAAGTCAGGCGAACAAACAGAACCCAGCAAGACTAAAACACATAACCTACAAAAATAAGAATAAGTTTCAAAAATATCCTAGCAAAAAACTTCAAAAAAATTTGTAGCATATTGAAATTTTTTCAAATCAATGTTTGCTAAGCAAATGGAACAGCTTAACAAAATCAAAGCATAGCACCCTCATATAAACGATTTTATGTATATTTTAAAGCAGCCTTGCAGGCGCAGCCAATCGACGAATCAAAATGTAGCATTTGCTTTAATGGCCGATTTTAAAGTGCACTTGATTTGCATAAGAATTGAGGGTTGCAGACGCCATTAAAATGCCAATCCTACAAAGAAGCAGCACACAAATTAAGAGCAAATCCAATTCACTGCAGTGGCACAGGAAGCAAAGATCAAAGTTCAACCTAATAGTGTTGATTTACACAGTCACTCTCGTTTCGAGCTTTAATTAACTAACACCCGGTTAGGGTTTCTATTTTATCTGTCAACAAAACACAATTCCGTTTGTCAAACAAAAAGAAGTGCGTTAAAAATCACATAAAAAAATTTAAAAGCAAAAAATTTTACACTTGGTTCCTTTATTTTCAAGTGGTTTAATCATTTAACGCACATCATAAAAATCACATCAAGTGTGATTTTCTCCCCAAATTATTGACTTTTTTTCTTGTTGTTTTTCCTGTTTACGCTGACCCAACTCGGCAAAAGGTGGCAAACAAAACTAATAACACGCATCAAAGCAACCCTTTTGAAACTCAAGCAGCTTTATAAGGCTTTTTTTGCTGTTACCCCAACCGCTGTGCTTAATAAGCATCGAATGTCACACACGCATTAGATAAGATAGGCTGGGGCGCCTTCGCCTGATATGCGATCTATTGCAAACAACTGACCGACACTGCAACTAAAAAAAGGCGTCAAACCATAAAATCAGTAATAATGGTAAGAAGCAGATTTAGAACAAGTGAAGCAGCAGCATATACATGTTTACGTTTATTACATCCGTGGTTATAGAAAAATTCTATTAAAATGAAACAATATAAGTTACACAATTTCAAAAGAAAACGTCCAAGTTAAAACAGGGTTGATCGCAAATCGTCATGTTTTGCAGCAAGTTGGCATGCGCGCTATGTAAACAATAACTATTGTGAATGACACAAGCCACAATGCAGTCAGCTGTCTTTAGTACATTGTCAACACGTGCAAGCCGCAAGCGAAAATTGTTTAGTTTAGTAAACAATAAAAATGGTATGTATTTTTGCATGAATTAAAAAAAGCATTGATCTATTTTATGCTACACATCACACGCGCAGGGCAAGGATAAGAAAACCAAGAAAATACAAAAACAACGCAATGCACAACTAAAGCGACTCATGAAGCCCACAGACGCACGCATCAAGGAAAGTCTTCGCAAGAAACGCAAAACACCTGTCGATCCGCACCAGATAAAAGTGCATGAGGCTCCACAACAGAGCTCGGCGCTCTTTTTTCAATACAACACACAGCTGGGCCCACCGTATCACATTATTTTGGATACGAATTTCATAAATTTCAGCATCAAAAGTAAACTGGATATTATGCAGGGCATGATGGATTGCCTGTATGCCAAATGTATACCTTACATCTCAGATTGTGTGCGTGGCGAGTTGGAGAAATTGGGCAATAAGTATAAATTAGCGCTGCGCATTATATCCGATCCTCGCTTCGAACGGCTGCCCTGTCTTCATAAAGGCACATACGCTGATGACTGCATTGTTGAGCGTGTGCGACAGCATAAGTGCTACATTGTAGCCACCAATGACAAGGATCTGAAGAATCGCATACGCAAAATACCCGGTGTGCCGATTATGTATGTGGCGTCACATAAGTTTGCAATCGAACGCATGCCAGACGCCTACGGCGTAAAAGCGTAGGAGCGAACCCTCCCCCCCCCTGCTAGTGCCACTAGCAAAAACTTAGTTAAGTCTTTTAGTTTTGTGTTAATATGAAGCAACTTTTTATTAATAATTATTAAATACATCAGTTTTTGTTTAGCTTAAGCGCTTTTGTGGCTTTGATTCACTTCTGGTTTAGTTGCCGTCAGCCATCTGCAGGTTGGTCAAGCAGCAGGTTAAGGAATTAAACAAGTAATGATTATGACGATGATGATTAGGAAATTCCTAAGGCGTATATGTTGAATTTTAAAGTAGTAATGCAGCAGAGAAAAATAATTAACCCATGGTGTTGACCTGTTGTGTAAAAATAAAAGAGAAGACACTGCATTAGTATATGATTCGATTTAAAAATAATCTTAAATGTTTACTTACAATATCGTCGATCTTGAGAATTGAACGTACGGTCTCAGTGGCTAGCGATATAGCTGATACACTGACCAACAGCGGCTGCACAACATTCTCTGCCAAAATATCCGTAATGGCGCCCTTGCGTACATTAATGCCAGCATTCCTCTCACCCTGAGCATGACGATTGCGCAGCTCTGTTACAGTCGCAATAGAGTTAAGACCAGCATTCTCAGCCAGCGTTGACGGTATAACCTCCAAAGCCTCGGCGAAAGCACGGAAACAATAGGCATCAACGCCCTCAACAGTCTGTGCAACTGCAGCTAACTGCAACGCCATCTCAATTTCCGGTGCACCTCCACCTACGATTTGTGCGCGCTGCTTGACCAAGCAACGCACCACACAGAGAGCGTCGTGCAGCGAGCGTGCAGCTTCCTCAAGCACCAGCTTATTTGAGCCACGGCAGATAATGCAAATAGTGCGTCCTGGATTCTGTATGCCAGTGATCTTGACAAATTTATTTGTGCCACTGGCAACCTCCTCAACAAGGTCGGCGCTTGACAAATTCTCGGCTGTGAAATGATCCAGGGAAGCAATAGGACGACAATGCAAAGTTTTGCAAACAAATTCGATGTCTTCGCGTTCGACATCCTTCACCACCAAACACTTTATCTTGTCGAGGAAATGCTGTGCCAGATCCGATACTGCATCGCGCAATATCGACTTCTGCACGAGCAATACATTGCAGCCAGCCTTCTTGATTTGCTTCACAATAATCAGAATGTAGTTGCGTTCCTCCTTAAGCACACGATCCATAGCAGCATAATCCGAAACAATGACGCTGTGATCCATCTGTAAATTGATTACATGAGCTTTAAACATAATCGTTAAAACTCTAAACAACTTACATCGGTTTTTGGAGCTGATATGCAGAACTGCACCAGGGCAATTTTGGCCTTTTCAATGCGCTTGGGTGCATTGGTGCCAGCCGAGCGACTTGTGAAAACCAGTCCCTCAACCAATTCCGTGTCCTCTATAGTGCCGCCCAGACTGCGTATGACCTTGATATTCTTCAAATCCACTGCATTTTCTTTGCCTGGCTCGGTCACCTTCAGCACGGCATCCACAGCAATGGGCGCCAACAAACTGCTCTGCTGCGAGACTACCTTCGAGTTGAGCGATGTTGAGGCGCTCTTAATCAAGGTTTCCCTATCCGTCAGCTCAATTGGAGTCGACATCTGTTTAAGTATCTCGATCGCCTTGTTGGCACAACGTTGGAACGAATCCGAAATAGCAGTTGGATGCAAACCCTTGTGTAACAGTTTCTCGCAGGCCTCAAGCAAAGCGCCGGCAATAACCACCACTGAAGTGGTGCCGTCTCCAGCTTCAACATCCTGCGCGCGAGACAGTTCCACGAGCATCTTAGCGGCCGGGTGCAAGACGTTCATTTGCTTAAGTATGGTAGCGCCATCATTGGTGATTGACACTTCGCCATTGCCTGCCTGAATCATCTTGTCCATACCGCGTGGGCCCAAACTGGTGCGAATGGCATCGGAAACGGCTGTGTAATATTAAAATGCTTATTTAGTAAATTTACTAAAAATTCATCAAAAAAGGTTTTTCAACGCATTGTCTGTGTCACATGAGTCATTTGACTGCGGCTGCTTCTTCTTTTTCTTCTTCGGCGAAGCTTCGAGACGCCGGCAAATTGTTTACAGAACAACTGTGCGAATAAAAACTATTTTCTGACACATAACTCTAAACTATACATGAAAATGATGCATCACAGCCACATTTAGCATATAAGGCATAATTAAATTGCATGATTGAGACGTGCCTTTACATACTTTTCTATATTTCACACATTTCCCTACCTTTTGCAGCTTGTATGTTGGACAGACGTACATCATTCGGCTTTGATTTGTCTTTGAATGCCTGACTTATTGGTTTTACATTAACGGTATTTACTTTTGGTGCCATTGCAACTGCAGCTTTTGTATTCTTCGTTGTTTCTAATTTATTAAATACAAATTAACGTGATCGCAGCGGATTAAAAATTGTTCGCAAGAAAAATTAATTCACGCAGCAGCTGACAGTCACACAAACAACTACTTTACAAGAAAAAAATATGAAATCGGCTGGTCCGCAATATTTTCGATTACTTTTCTGGTACTAAAAAAACACGAACCCAACTCTCTTCCATGCAACGCTTCATGTGTGCGAATTTCAAATTGTGCTAAATCCCATCAAATCCGCTGATTTGAATATTCGTAGCATTTAGCATGCAAGTATTTTGCAGTGAAATTCATTTTTATATATATGAGTCATTTTAAAATATTAAGCGAAAAACATGTCACTTCAGTGAACACCACTTCACGAACTAAAAGAACTAGACGAACTAGTTCTCTAGTTCGTTTAGATGACCAGGTCATTTGAACTAGTTCGTTCACGGAACACGCAACTCTAATCTACTCATGAATTTTGTACGAAATAATCGCAGCAGACATTTGTAAAATTGTTATATTTTTAAATTAAAACGAGTTAATAAAAAGCTAAAAAATCTACATTATTTGCAAAATTATTTGCTGTGTTTTTTATTACTTAAAACGGTAAGTCAATCGCGATCTAACAGCAAATCACACGAAAAATCGATGCGGGAGGCTTAGGTCGCCGGCATTGTTGGTTTTTCATGGTTCATGCTATAGAACAAAATGGATAAGTAGAAGAAAGTTATTACACAATACTACTTACTCCAATTTTATTTCAGCGAAACAAATGTATAGCGTCGGTGCCTTGAAAGTGAGTAAATGGCAGCTTGCCCTCATGCTTGGCGCGCCCCTGGCTATAGGTGTGGGCGTGTATGTCTACAACAAGTGTGGCGGTGAGGACGAGGACAAACTGCAGGATGTAAATGACAGTAAATTGAAATCGAAATCAGTGAAATCTGTCAAAGCGCAGAAGGATGCTAAAGATGACAAAAAAAAGGTGGAAAATGAAAAGTCGAAACTTGTTGACGGTGGAATTGGTGACAAGACGCAATTGGAGCAGAAAAAGGCAGCCGAAAAGCTGACACCACTACAGGAGGCAAACAAGTACAAAGTGGAAGGAAATAACTGCTATCGCAATGGCAAATACGATGAAGCCATCGAGTTCTACGACAAAGCAATCGAGAAATGCCCCAAGCAAAATCGCACCGATATGGCAATCTTCTATCAGAATCGTGCCGCCTCCTATGAGATGCTAAAAAAGTGGAGCAAGGTGAAGGAAGATTGCACGTTGTCATTGGAGCAGAATCCACGCTATGCCAAAGCCTACTACCGACGTGCGCGTGCGTACGAAGCAACGGAAAATTTGAGTGAATGTTTAGAGGATGTCACAGCGACGTGTATACTAGAGATGTTCCAAAACAACACGACGATTATGTTCGCCGATCGCGTTCTCAAGGAAACGGGTCGCGTTGATGCGGAAAAAGGCATGAAGAATCGTGTGCCAGTTTTGCCCTCGAATAGCTTTATCAACACGTATCTGCGTTCCTTTATTGCCGATCCACTGCAGACCATGACAGTACCACCTGCTACAATAGCCGACACGCCGGCACGTGGGTTCCTACGCGCGAAATGTGCCTTCGATGAAGAACGCTTCGAAGAGATCATACCCGCATGCACAGAGGAAATCGAATCATCAGAGGCGGAATCGCAATACAAGGATGAGGCATTGCTGATGCGCGGCACATTCCATCTGCTGAGTGCTTCGTTTAACGAAAGCAAAGCCGATTTCGATGCACTCATCGATAACAGTAAGTGCATTAATATCTAGAGAATTTCTTTCTTTTTCAAACGTTCCTTTTACATTTTACTAGCACGCGCTGATGTTAAGCTACGCACCCATGCGATGTTAAAGCGTGCCGCGCTGCATATACAATTGGAAGAAAAACAAAAAGGAATGGCGGACTTTCATGCTGCCGAGCTACTGCAACCAAACAATCCCGATGTCTTTCATCAGCGTGCGCAGATACTACTGCTACTAGAACAGATCGATGAGGCTGTAGAGCAATTTGACAAAGCAATCGCTCTGGCGCCACAGCATGCCATCGCACATGTACAAAAATCCTATGCCGAATATCGTCTAGCACTGGCGGCAACCGATCAATACAAGCTCGAACGCGTCCTTAACGATTTTCAGAGTGCAATCGACAAGTTCCCCGACTGTGTTGAATGCTACAGCCTAATGGCGCAGGTGCTCAGCGACCAGCAACAATATCCACGCGCTCAAAAATATTATGAAAAGGCAATGCATCTTATGCCAAACAGTCCATCGCTGCTGGTGCATCAAGCCATAATGATGCTGCAGTGGCGCGGCGATGTCGATAAAGCTGTGAGTCTGCTAAATCTTGCCATCAAAGTCGATCCGAAATGTGAGCTGGCTTACGAAACACTCGGCACGGTGGAAGTTCAGCGCGCAAATCTCGAACATGCGGTGGAACTCTTCGAGAATGCGATCAAATTCAGCAAAAGTCAATCGGAAATGGTGCACATCTATTCGCTACGCAATGCAGCGATCGCACAAATTAACGTTACGCAGAAACTGGGCATAGACATGACGACGATATCCGCAATGGCACAATCGGGAGTGTTAAGCCAGGCGGGCATGTAAGCTTTGCACCACCGTTGTCGTCTTTAGTTTGTTACCCATAATATATTCCTTTGAACATGCCAACATGCAGTTCTAACAATCGGTGGAATAAAGGGATCCACTTGTATTTAAAATTTTTGTTGGACTTTTATAAAACTCTATTTTTTTCTATTTAATGTAAAACCGAAAAACCGACCAGAGAACATGCAAATCTGTTTGTTATAAAAAAATTTCTTTGTGTACAAGTGACTGAATCAATGAGAATAGAAGGAAAACACGATCTTATAAGTAGTTAAAAACAGAAATACTAATTATATTTGTAAGATTTGTTACTAGTTTCATGAAGTAGTAACAGAGCAGATAATACAATAAAAATCGTATAATGAAAATATGTTAATATCAAAGATTTGATTTTTTGCATTCCGCCATCTTTAAAAAAATGTTTTAAGTGTATCAATAATAATAGAATAATAGAATTGAGTTCTCCTAGCTACATCTTAGTTTTATTGGATCAATACAATTTGTTACTTACCTTTTTTTGGGTTTGTTAAGATTTTATATGTACGCGGATGCATTCATGTGAAATAACTGAAGACGGCCTTGAAGATGACAAACACAATTTACATCTGTGCAACTGTTTGCTTTTGACCGTAGTCATTAATAAAAACAGAAGGGTATATGTATTTGATTTCACAATTATTCATTTTATTTGCCGTATCAGAAGAAAAAAAAAATCCTGAATATAACATAACTAACAATTAATCCACCTTCTGCAAACTGGGCACTTGCACATCGTTATAGTCCTGCACTTCGCCCGAGATTAATGATGTGCAAAGCAACCACAAAGCGGAGCGCACACTGACCACAATTGGATTATTGAACTGTGTGGCATTACCCAACAGCGGCACTATTAAACCGGGTAAGGAACCCAAACCATTAGCAATACCCATGACGGTGCCAGCATAGTTGGGACTCATATCGAGTGGCAGCAATTTCAAGCCCGCATAGTAGGCACCTGTGCTAATCAACTTCAGAATATGCGCAATGTTATTAGTTTCCGCATATGCCGCATACGCTGAGACGCTGAAAAGCAAGGAAACAGCTGTCAAAATTGAGATTAGATTAGATTCGCTGAAGCAATAGATGCTACTTACATGCCGCGGCCATGCACTTCCTGGCGGTGGTCAGACTGCAATGTCCGCTTGTGATAATAAAATCACAGAGCACTCCATAAAAGAGCGACGAAAGCCAATTGAAGATGTATGGCTTACATAGACGCAGTCCCGTTGGTAAATACTCCAATAGCGACTCATGTCGGAACTCACGTAGTAATTTGCGCAATTCATGTGCGAAGACCGTTTGGTTCCAATCATACTGCATCGTAGCCGAGACCAGCGCCCAAAGCGGTGCATTCGTAAGTATGCGACGCCAGGGCGTAGGAGAAGCGCCCGTGGTCGTGTTATCCGTTTCCGTGTAACTTTTAATGTATGCCTTTTCCTTTTCGTCGATGAATGGATTAACATCCGGGTAACTTGTGCAGAGCAGCGTCTAGACATGCAATATGGGTCATTATATGCAACATTTCAAACAACTATGGCCGACTTACAAATCCAAGGAACCAAAGCAAGGCTCCACATCCAAAAATGTAGAAAATCGGCGCCCAACCATAAGCATGCAGTACATAATAGCCGACGAGATTTGCCAATGCGAAACCCAGTTGACTGGCGCTGAACACAAATACACCCAATTTTCCACGCTCCCTGGCAGGCACCCATCTGCTAAGCATGACACTAAGAGAGGGAAAAGTTGGACCCTCGCAGACACCCAAAACCAGGCGCAGTACAATTAAAGCCACTGCACCACCAATACGTATCACCGCAGGCGTGAACAGCGTGACTAATGCGCTACCCAAGATGCCAGCGCCGAGTATCCACTTGCCGCCGAATCGTTCGGCAAGTCGACCGCCGGGCACCTGTGCAAAGATGTAGCCAATGTCAAAGGAGATAAGCGCCAGCGTTTCTGCAGTTGCAGACCAGCTGTTGGCATCAACTCTCTCATAGTTGAGCTCCTGAGTTAAAACCTTTTGGTGTGTGCGATGAACCTGCACGCCGGGCAGACGTTCTTGTGGTGCGGGTAATACGGCCGACTTAGACTCCTGTATAATATTCTGTAGCGTGAAGTCCAGACAGAGACGCATCGTATATGCATTGATGATGGCCAGAAAACCAAAGTAGCAGAATACGTAACGTTGCGGTACTAAGAGATCTTAAAGATTTACAATTAAGTTGGCGTCGGTAACATCTTTTACCTCTTCTAGAAACTTACAATTAAAAAGCGTTTTGATCCGTTGTTGCAACATCTCAAGTTGATAATTGATACAGAACTTTAAGCTTTTCAGTTGCAAGATCCGAGGAGCCTACTATATACATGTTTGAGTAGTCAAAGGCATAACACAGAATATTGAACTCAGTAGACAGTTGCATGTAAAGTTATATGAAGTGTTTTCATTAACGCTTCTCTAAAAAAATCTATCTGTGTTTTTCTAACAACGATTTGAAAATCATAATGCCTAATAGTGGTAATTATTTTTGAAGGTTTAGTCAAATCTGTCTTAAGGTTTTTGAACTAACTCCTAATAGTTTCTCAGCTCAAAAATATCTATATATGTAGTTAGGGCGTTGACCTAAGACATGTCTGAAGTGAACATTACCAGTTTACCAATTAGCAACTATTTTAGCATTTGTTGTCATACATCAAGCTACATAAGCACTTGCATATTAGATGATTTACTAAGACATACTATACCTCAATATACTGGAGAAACGAGACAATGCTTATTGGTTTAAATTTACGAAATGAAATAAATAAACACGGAGCTTACTTCCTACCTTAAGTTGGACCTTGTATTGGAATGGATCTATAAAAGCTTATTCAAATGCGCTCTCTGTTCAAACTCACTAACCTTTTGAATCTCCTAAGGAGTGGACCATTTATTGGCCAATTATAATATAGCATATATATTTCAGTTAACAAAATGTATATTTTTTTATTATAGATTTTCAACTTCCATTTTAAAACATTTAACAAATTTTATAAATATTTCATTACATGCAGATTATTTTCAAAACTTTAACTTATAACAAAATATGTTTAACAACTATGAAATACAATGGCGTTATACCGGAAGAGTGTAAACTTTAATATTGCCGGCAACTTAAGACGCCACTTATGACTCATAAAAGTCGAAGACACTTTCAGGTATACAATAAATTCGCTTAAATACGTGTATTAAAGATTTACAATAATGGATCTTAGAGGAAGTTATCTTGGAATAGTTGCACCCGTTGCGGGCACATTAATCTCTTGGCATAGGTTTATTGACGCTGATAACATCATTTGGGCTGTTCGTTCATATACTAAATACTTCTAGACTACACATAGTTATGGCGTCTTATCCATTAAAAAATAAAAGAGTTAACAATTTGGTCTTTAGTCGGCTTAAAAGTTAATAACACAAGGTTAGACAAGACGTGCATAAGGACGTGCATTGAACGATACTCGTACATAATAACATAGTAAAATGTGGCTACTAAATACTAGATACACATACTCGTACATATATACATACATATAGATTAACAATTAAAAGTTTAAAAGAAAGCAACTGCAGCATGGCACAGCATAGCACAGTGGGGAGTGACAAGACCCCATTCAGGTACTTTCTTGAATTGCCTTTTCTGGCTTTTCGGATTTGCGTTCTTGCACTTCGAAATCAACGCCACGTGCCTGCGGTGGATCGTTAAAGGGCTGCACCTCGCCGGATGCCCAAATGCAGTAAACAATGGCAGTGACAAATAGCACGGCAAAGGCCACCCAAAATACAGTACGCCATTCGAGTAGTGAGGCCTGCAAGCATGCAAGTATATATATATGAATAATCATTTTAGGCCTGAGCATGTCTCTAACTTACATTCGGCGTCATAACGCCCACTAAATACGGCGTAATTACACCAGTAATTGCGCCTATACCGTTTGTGATAGCCATCAAGGTACCCGCGTAGTTGGGGCTCATATCCAGCGGACTTAGTTTCATGCCCGCATAGTACGCTCCCATCAAACCCATGCAGATGGTGAACAACACAACGACAAGCACACGATCGCATCCAGCATACGAAGCGCCAACCATGAAAATGGCAGGTCCAAAGGCAGCTGCATATTGGTGAAATAAGACATATAAGCAAAAGTACTTCAACATACACATATCAAATGGAAAATACTCACCCAGGCCTGTCATGAACTTGCGCGTATTCGTGGTATTCATTATTTTGCGCGTAATCAGCCAATCGCCAATGAAACCTGTGCCAATCGATACTATCCACATCATGACATAAGGCAGCGACGAGTAAAGACCATTAGCCTTAATGGAGAACTGCAGTACGTCCGACATGTACTTTGGCAAATCAGTGACCATAATGTAAAAGCCCCAATCGTGTCCAATCTGCGCGCTAACCAGAGCCACCATGGGCATGCTAGTAAGAATTGCCTTCCAGGGCGTTGGTGGCAGATCCTTATTGCGTCCAATCTGGCCGATCTCCTTCTGCAAGAATTCACGTTCGCTGGGCTTGATAAATGGATGCGAGGTGGGATCGCTAAAGCAGAGAAAGACCTACGTACAAAATTACCATATTTTAGTGACATTGGTAAAATTAAAAAAAAAGAAAAAAAAATGTACTCACAAAAATCACAAACCAGAGAACGCCAAAACCACCAAAGAAGTAGAACACAAATGGCCAATCGTATTCATCAAGAAATACGCCTGAGAGTACATTACCCAAGATTGTGCCAACTTGTCCACCGCCCAGCACCAAAGCGCCCAATTTACCACGTTCATTGGCAGGTACCCATGCTGCCAGCAGCACACTCAAAGCCGGAAATGTGGTACCCTCACCCAGTCCCATCAGTACACGTGTTATTATCAACCAAGTGGAGTCACCCTTTATGATCGCAAGCGGAGTTAAAAGCGTAAATATTGCCGTGGAGAGTATGCCCAGACCCAATGTCCATTTGCCACCGAACTTCTCGGCCAGCAATCCGCCAGGTACGTGCGTGACAATGTAACCAATGTAGAACGAGGAGAGAATTAATCCTTGCAACTCTTCCGACCATTCGTATTCACCGCCGGGCTGCAAAGTGCCGAAAAAAAAAAACCAATCTTAACAAAGAATTACTCTTTGACTGAGGTATGATTTAACACTTACATTCGAACCGCCATCGAGATCATCAGCCTCACAGATCGCAGGACTCTCGCCGTTTTCATCTGTGATGTTCTTCTTGACGACAAGCACCGTGATCGCTTGCGACAAACAGATGCGCATCGTATAGGCATTGAGTATGGCCAGAAATCCCATTATGGCAAGAATCACACGCTGAGGTATGATGAAATCTGTAAGTGATAAATAAATTGGAGGTAATTCCAAATCATTAACGGTATACTTCATTTTCCATTCTTCTAAAAGGTTTAGCGTTTAATATTAGTATTACATTGAAATTATCTTTTACTTCTATATTTACCTTTTTTTGATAAATAAAAAGATAAGTGAAACGGTCCTCCTGCTTTTTAAGTTCGAGATTGCTTTTAACATGCTAATTTCCTACTTTTAAAGCTGACCTTGAACTTGTATAATAATAGTAATATGGTTTTCATGATTTTAACACCTTTTTAACAACGTAAGCACCTTTTAACTACGAAAGCAATAATTTCGCGATGCGTTAAAGCCAATTGAAGTGTAAGCAACGCAAAACCCATTCACCCGTGCATAATCAATAGATCAATTGCGCATCGGCATGCGTGCGCCAATGATTGATTCCGAGTCAACTATTGAGCACAAATCAATCAACTTGGCTTTGGCTAATGAACGACAATTGATCGATTTGCAAAGTATTATATTAAAAATAATGCTTAATGCTGTCAGCGATATAATTCGCATATATCATGTCAGTTTCAATTAGAGTTTGTTAGGATCTTTATTGTAATAGATACAGTCGAACTTCATTATAGCAAATTTTTTGCAGTCGCAACTTGAATTTTTTTATTTATTTCATTTTATTACTTTACTATTATACTATATTCTTTACTATTTCTTATAACGGTTCATTTTCGTTCCTCTTCGAGTTTGTAATAGAGAACTTCGACTGTATAACGTGTGGCTTGTGTTTAAATGTTCCATGGGTCTCGTGCACGCAAGGCTCATTATTTTACCATCAAGTCATATACAAATTGTATAATGATTGTTAAACAATTATGAAAAACAAAAAATATATAAATAAAAGATATAATGACATTATAGCCATAATTGAAAGTTGCAAATTCACTGATAAGATACTTAGAATTTACCAGCACACTTGGCGATTTGTGGCAAAGTGCGGATAGTAACTGCTAATACACATCTAATTACCCTTATAAAGCATGACCATGCCTGTTTTGTTTTTGTTTATTTATTTATTTATGTATTTATTTATTTATTCATTTTTATAACTTTATTTTTTTAGAAACTTGTGCCAATTAAGCGATAAGCTGAGGTACTTAAAATGCTTTACAGTATGTCGAGACACTTAACTGACTTATTATTAATTTATGATGACACTGATTGACTTACAAAACAGCGAAAGTGTCCAAGAAGTCACTTTTCATTGTTTGCTTAAGCTTAATGTATTAAGATATAGTGCTTTTATTTAAAAGTGCTACCTTTTTACATAAAATGGCTTAAAATTGATATCAATATATTTATTAATTTACTGTTTATTTAGGAGCTACGACTATTGCATAGCAAGAATGAAATATAAGCAGACATTTTTGTAAAGTATACAAAAGCAAACACGTATCTCTTAAATAAATTGATTTTAATCTTCTGTTTGGATAAATTTAACTAAATTTATCTTTCGATACAATTCAATCAGGCACACGAGCTTTATATGACACTTATTTTTAAAATCATGCTTTCTGAGATATTAACCGAGCGAGCGAATTAACCGAGCATTAAGATAAGCACTTATAAGAAAATGCCGCAAGTAATATGATGCTTTTGGATCCCTTCTCTTAAAAAAAAAGTATTAAGCATCATTAACCACACCTCAAACGTTAAATCGGTCTGGCTTTATATTTATTCGAAAATCCTCTGGATTTTTAAAAAATTTCCTTTAACATGAGTTTCAGATAAGTGCTAACATGCAATGCGTATAAAAATTGCATCAGCAAGACCTATGTATATACAAGCTCAACTCAATTACTCAACTACTTCGGACTTTTATTATATTATTTATATGGGTTAGAACCAGCTTAAGGCAGTTTTAACAGCAATTGGAAAATTGTCTATAGACCCATAGAGCGCTTAATAACTTGCCGCTGCACTACTAAAGCCGACTTAATAACTTTTTAAAAGCTTTCAAAATAAGTAATTACGATTGTTACTAAAATTTCCTTTTAACTCGTATATAATATATAATAACTGCGTGTATATGTTTTTCTCATTAAAAATTTAAAAAGAAAAAAAATAAAAAACCATAATGAAACCGAAAGCTCTTAAGTTAATCACTTCAGTATCACAACAGAATGCCACACTTATAATTATTTACGCCTGCTTTAGCTAAATTTATGTATTTATGTTATTATTGTTAAATTTTGTTTTTTTTTTTTTTTATAACTGCGTGAAAACCAAACGTAAATAATTGCACAATGTTCTTTAACAGACAACAGACGGACAGGTACAAATAACAAATGCTAACAAATTAAATCCACAAAGCGGCCAACTGATCCACGTCACGACTATTGACATGCGAAATGTATGAAGTCGTCAACACCCACAATGCTATTGTTGTTGTTGTTTTTATATTTTATTGTTACTTTTTTTGTTGTATTTTTTTCACTTATTTTTTTCTTTTAAATCATAATTAACTTCAAATATTGACGAATTAATTTAAGTTGCTTGAAATATGCCGCAAAATTTGTTGAATTCTCATTTAAATTGCAATGTGCTAAGTGCGCCCTATAGAGAAACCCCCGCCGCAACTCTCCTCCTCGCAATCAACATTGCTGACATCTAATCGCATTGGTGTCATAATATGTTTAATTTATGGCCCCAGTCATAAGTAATAACAATCAGAATCGAATTAAATGATTAAAGTTATCAGCCGCACTAGATCTGGCCAATAAAATCCACAAAATAAAATTTAAAACGCTGGCAGTGATAAAACCCTGTAAGGAAGTGTGTTTTGCTGTTGTTGTCGTTATCGTTGTTGTATTTATGGCACCATATATGCCAAAACCGGCTGCCTTAAATTTTACACGGCGAAAAAAAAAAGAAAACAAAAACAAAATCGTCGAACAAATTACTTCCTTGCATTGTTAGGTGCACTCCTTCCGGTCAGTTGCTTTACTTTAATTTATGCTTTATTTTCATTTCCATTTTGTAAAACCCAACCAACCACGTGATCGAGTTTAAAAATAAACGTAATAAATTAGCTAAATTTCCTTCGCCTAATAAAACCACGATACATTATCTTTACATCACTCCACAAAATCTTATCTAAAAACCATTTTGCTTAAAAAACTTAGCTCATACGTATATCTCTGAAAAATGCTTAAAGTATAAAAAATGTATTAAGTAACAAGTCAATAAAATTATATCTTTAAGATATGATAAATTACTTAGCCGAGCAAACATTTCAATAACAGAAATATTACTCGTATATGACGAATGAGAAATTATAACAGGTTTCTGTTCCAAGCCACAGGAACCAAGTGGCATACACAAATATGTGGGTTTTTCCGAATATTTATTGAGAGAATTTTGTATATATCTCGCCTATCTCGAATGATGAGTTTTTTGTAGTATGCAAACGTGCTGAAATATTGGCTAACATTAAAAAGCACTACTTAATTGTATTCAACTCACTCATCCATAAATGGGTATGTATACATTTAGAAGTAATTTCGGCTTTTAAACAGAGCTGTGGGAAATTTTATAAGTAAAAGAAAACCTACACTTTTATTGAACTACAATTCAGCAGTATCAAATTACTCAGTCGCAGAATTACAGTATTTTAATGAACTAATACTTTTTATTCATAGGAGAGCTGCTTTCTCATAGAACGGTCATTCATTTTTCCTTATGTGTTTTCATATGTAAGAACAGCTCGTGTGCGAGATTTTGATAATCGGTTGCGCATTCTATTGTAAAATATACTTTCGCTGAAGGCGATAAGCACGTTTTGTCTAGAAGATAGCGATTTTGCTAAATCCAATTGCACTTGCCATTCCCCTTGCTGCATTAAATTTGAAGTACCTTACTTAAGCTTAGTTGATAATAATTTATTAAACATTTTGATATTTAATGCAACAATAAATAATCGCATATTTGGTAAATATAAACAAACAAATACAAAAAGGACGCTAGAAATAAAATTTAGCACGCGCATAGGGCATATAACCAATTACACAACAAACCGCAAATAACCCATCTCTTGGGGCTGCTTACGAGGTCTTCTGTCAACATATTTTTATAATGATTATGGAACGCACACACATATGCCGAGTATACGCTTTTATACATGCTATTTGCGATATTTATTTTTATTTGTGCGCGAATAATTTTCTTTTTTATTTCTTAAAAAGAAAGAGGGAAAAATCAGCTGATAAGTTGTTTATAGCTGCATTCTTTTTACAGAATTGAACTCATAGCAAACATCAGCGCCATTGTCTGTTGAGGAAATTATCATTTATGCATAGTCATTGTTTTTACCATAAAAAAATATAACGTTTTTGAAAGCAACAATAATAAATAAATATTTAAAAATCTGGAGCAACAAAGATAAATGCCAGTGGCAAAAATTTTCCTTTGACTCTTTGATAAGCAAACCGCTTCTGTGTTGAACTGACTATAATGTCTGTAATAATTTCTATTAATGGCTTTTATGTGTTGTTTACCAATTTCATGGAATTATTTTTATTTAAATTTCACTAAGCCAAGGGTCTACAATATTCGGTTTACACTGGTTTTTATGCAAATATATAAAAAATGCTGCCGCGTCATCGACATTACCATCTGTTCACACTTGCTTTACAGTTTTTTACTTTTTAACCCATTTATGTTAGCCACTAAGCGTAGAAAACGTTTGTAGGCCAAGAATAAGCCAGGTTTGAAGTTGATTATAATTTTAAAAAAACCGGTAAGCACAAAACAGAATACCTGGAACTTGTCAATTTAGGAACTAAATAAAAAATAAATACTCATTTACGTCACTTTTGTTTTCGAAAGCAGCAGAAGCCCGGCTCAGCACTATTTTGATTAAATTAGTCAGCGCGCTCTGACTTATATGTTCATTGACTGTTTGATATTTGCAAAAAAAAAAGATTCCAATTTAAAATTAAAATGCCTTACATGATTGAAACATGTTAATTTAAATTCCTTGCAACAAATCTTTATTTCCGATTAAGTAATAAAAATCACAATAAACTTTAAACGAGGTTGAACAACATTTTATGCGGCTGTAATGAAGCTCTATACACTATAAACGGTAAGAAACTTAAGTATGTCGTATACTTAATTTATAATATATTTTATATAGTTTTTCCTTTCGCATTTAATGTACTAGAAATATGATATTTTTTATAGAAAGTATTGTAATAATATTAAAATTCATATTAGTCTAAACAGTATAATAGATTCGGATTCTAATAAAAAATAATAATTACAATACTCTAGCAAATCTACAGACTGTGCTAATGAAAAAAATATCCTTAAAGATGTTTAACAGCAAGCAACCGATCAATCTTGAGGAAGGGGGGATACCCATAGAATCTAAAGAAGGTTCAGAAAACTCAAGAATGCAACTTAAATTGAAAGTTAATTCTTTTAAGACTTGTCTCATATTAAAATTTGTATTTTAAAATATGTTTCATTTCCTACTCTGCCTTTACAAATTATTTGTTGGTTGCTGTGTCACAACTCAACTGCCCTAAGTGTAGTCGGATTTTATTTTACCTGTTGAATTTTCAAACCATATGAAAGTAAACTTTCCTATTTCAAAAGTACATAAACGATTAGCTTGCTTGTCAGTTAGACTATTTAATGACGGTAGCACGTTTTAAAAATAAATCCATTAGTTAGAGAGCCAACTGGTTCTCATTAACTAATTCTAACTTAAGCAATTGCGCAATTAAGCGTTTTCAAATAAGAGAAACAAAAATCAAAATAATTAAAATTAAATAAATAATTGAAAATAATTTGTAACACAAATACACATATTTTCAATAGTTCGTGCACATTGGCGTATCAATGTATAAGTCCCAACTGTGCTGTAAGAAATTTATGTAATTTTGTTAGCAAAAAGTATACCAAAAACTAATTATTATTTTTACGAGTGTGTATTACATTTATTTTATGTGCTTCCCTCTGTGCTCATAACGAGCATAAAGTCAAGTGCCTGGTAACCCAGTAGCTATTTAGAGAAATTTTATTACATTGACCGGCATACAAAAAAGGATAACAATTTGTCATGTGCAACACATTAGACTAAATTAATTAATTATAACAAAAAGTAACTTTTACGCGTGCAATTTGTCAACAAAATGTAGCAAATAAATTAAATGCAAATTATTTCGTTTGCACACATGCCACAGACGTATGCTTATAAATCATTTATTTTTTTGTTTGTTATATATACATATATGTATGCTAAATAATTTAAAACAACGGCGACGCGTGAGACGCATATTAAATAGTTTAGACGATTTTTTTATTTTTTTTGTTTGATCTTTTTTACTTATCGGAAGTTATATTGCAACGTGTTGTCATTGTTTTCTGAACATTCGTCTTGACTTATTGCTTTTATTATGTTTTTTAACGAATTTTGCATAATAAACAAGACAATAACGAAAAATCTAAACAAAAATAAATAACCAAATTGCACACACACACGTACCGCGGTCAATGTCGGTTAAAATAAACTCTAAGTTCAACGCATGAACGCAACAGTTAAGCACACGCAGCATGCCATGTATATTATTTAAATTTTTTACCGTCATTTAAAGTATACATTTTTTTCTGGTTGTTTTAATTAAACATTTTACCAACTTACATCGTGATAAATTTATGCCCCATTGTGGTTGTTGTGTCATCTCGATGTTGTTGTTTTGCAGTGTTAATAAATTTGCAAGTTCTTTCGCCACGTTTACGTTTTTTTGCTTTTAAAGCTTTTACACGTTACACAAAAAAAATATCAAATCCTTACAAAGGATAATGCGTACTAAATTTTATTTTATTTTATGTAATACTTTTATTTAATAGTTATTAACAACACATGCGCACCACTTGCTTTCTCAGTTGCGCACACGCGTAGTCGTACGCACGCACAAAATGTTTATTCTTGCTCGCACTTGTGTCTCAGTGCGGCAGCAAAACTAGACACTTTCTTTGCACTTGTCCGTTTTTTTTTTCTTGCTGCTTAGGTTGCTTCTTCTAGTGCTTTGTTTCGTTTTCCATGTCCCGTTAAAAATTGACGAACGGCGATCGTTTTGTTTGCTTGGTTTCGTTTGACACTGCTCACGAACTCAGCTGGCACGATTGTATGTTCCGACCGAACGTCAAATTTCAAATGAGAAAAGATATTTCAGCGCCTTTAGTTTATATACGTGAGGCGGCGCAGCTTATGGAGTTTTATTATATTTATTATATTTTTTATAAGCGCGACACTGTTATTTTTGTTGTTGCGTGTTGTTGTTGCTTTTAGTGGTCGTCGTTGTTATTATTGCTGGTAACGTCAACGTTAATGTTGTTGGTGCTTTTGCTTACGTTGTCGCGCAACTGCGCACTCGGCGGCAGTAAGTTTGTTGTTTGTGATGTTGTCGATTGTCATAATTGTTATATTGGAAGCGCTTAAAAGAACAACAACAACAACAACAGCAGCCAAACTGCCTTTAACGTTGTTCTTGTTTTATGTTTGTGCGTTCGTATTTGTTTTTTGCCTGTTGGTGTTTGTTGGTGTCATTAAACTTTTTTCCGTTTTTCTCCTTTTTTTTTTTTGTTTTACAAATGCTATTTGCTTTTCAACGCACTTACGCGAAATTGAAACCTTTTGGTAACTTTAGGTACGTGTGCGACAAGGTTAACAGCGTTAACGTGAATGTATGAGCGCATAAAACAGACTAATCGCAATTCCTTTTTTGTTTTGTGATCGACCGACAGTTTCGTTAGTATGTATTTATTTATTACTTTTTTTTTGGTATTGTACTTTGTTTTTTTCGACTCTATTAATTGAAATGTAATACAACTTAACAAACATAAAAAACGAAAATGAAAAAAAAAAGAAAACGTTGAGAACAGTTTCACCTGCATTTTATTTTCGTACAGTTGTTTTCTTTTGTTTATTTTCGTTTTTTAACAATGACTGCAGCTGAAAAATTCGACGAAGCAAAAAAAAAAAAAAAAAAAAAAACAACAACGCTTTACAATAACAAAATAACAGGTCATTAAATAATAGGCATACTAGTGTTGTTGTTGTTGTTTTAAATACAGCTCTTGTAAATGTTGTATTAGTCACTTGTTTTTTTTCCCCCCAATTTTACAAACACTACTGGCTACTAGCAGACTAACGCGGTAATTAGTGCTTTTGGAAGTAGGCAACAAGTTATACATTATACATGTTGGGCGTGTGCACTGGCAGGGCGGGTTGTGGGTGACTGTGTGTGTGTGTGTATGTATGAGCGGTGGGTGAAAATGTTGGTGAAGGAAATTTGCATAAACTAAAAATACACACATAGCATTATACCAAATAATTGCGAAATTATGCGAACTAAATTTTCTTTGCTTAATTAATGAAGTCAGACTTTTTTATAATAAATAAAATAAAAATGGCATAAACTAAGTTTATCTGTATTTTGCGGTTTTTTTGCGGTTGATTGCGCATATTTTGCAGTTAAGAAAAAATTATAAACACGTTAACATGAATGTCGAGGAGCCTTCACTTTGAAGCACCTTTCGCTGATTAAAAAAATAATAAATGAAACAATAAATACATATGTACATATATACTATGTATATGTCTAAACCCAAATTACAGTCTCATTTTTTTATTGTTATGCTTGTGCCTTATAAATTAAATACACTTCACTTAGTGTGGCTGGCCTTTACACTACATGGCTCACTCTTGTAGACCTACGCTAACAAATTGGCCATAAAAAGTGTACACACATATGGTACACACATATGTACGAATATGTACTAAGCAGTAATTAATTAATGCATGTCTCCACAAGTATTTTAATTAAAGAAAAAAATTAAAACATTTATATTGCGCATGATTAATTTATCAACAATCCTTACAAATGCATTACTGTCACATCAACGTTAATTGATGTACATTAAAAATTCTTCAGCCAAAATAATTGCAGCCGTTTTCAAACTGGCTCAAGCAACTATCGGTAAGCATTAATATTAGTGAGGATATGATCCTATCCACTTAACTATTTACCTATCTTAGCGAAATGACTAAAAGTTATTCTAATACTTTATATAGTAACAGTCATTCGAAGCCCGATCGACATACTTTAGGGTGACTGACATATTTGGGCATAGCAATATTACCGCGAATATTTAGTTTTATATATAAAATTTCGTCCAGCAATAATTCTTTTCTTCCACAATGTTCTAGGGTCTTAACCTCTCAATGCAACATGCAACTATCTGAACCACGAATCGATTAATTATATATGTAGATTCACTTTGGATTTTTCTAAATAAAAGATTATGTTTTATATGTTACCTATTCAATGCTATGTTCCAAGCACAATAAATCTAATAATCATTCCCATAATGGTCAAACTGCTGAAACTGACAAACAAATCCATGGAACTTGTGCGAGTAAGCCCGAAGAACTTCTCTGGCACAGTTATTCACTCGTCGCAAATGAACTTTGTGGAGTAGCATGTAATCAGCAGCGTTAAATGCATTGCTTAAGATAGCTAAAAGCCGTGACAAACAATAGCGAAGATAGTCGCAGAACAAACTCGATCCACCAGCAGCACAAAGCACCCGGCATGACTTCATTGCAACGGCAGAGTATTGCAGAGCCACAGCACTGACGACCTAATCAATCACTGACTTCTGTGCTTTACTTTAAATGCAACTTGCCTACTTGCCTTATCTGTAACATGTTTGCAGAAAATATTGTAAACAACAAATTATTACATATCTTTATATATATCACAATATATATAACTCTTCTGTACGTGTGTAAGTCACTGAACTCGTTCTAAACCCAAATGGGCACAATTCTCGCTTAGCACTGCGACACGTGTTTTAATCGCTTGCTTATGCTTACTCATAATAAGAGTCAACTATTCGTATAAGTAAAATGGCACAAATTGTTACATTGTTTGTAATATAGCTGCACTTAGCACAAAGCTTTAGCTAATTGTAGACATATTGAAGCCAAAGTAGGGAGGGAAGGAAGGCAAGTGGGCAGGCGCGTCAACGTAACTGAAAGCGAAAACGGGCGACACGCCACGAGTTAAATGAAACGCGAGCAGCTTAAATTAATGTGCGACGCGCGCATACTTCAGATACGAAAACGCTCTACGCATAAATAAATTACTTTACTTGGTCTGGAATATGCACATATATACATAATATATACATGTATTATACATAACATCTAAATATGGATGAAATTTCGGTAGGCGCATACAATGAGTTGTCTTTAATAAAAATTAATCAAGTATTATGCCGCCCAAATTTATATACAATCATGGCCAGATATTTAGCACACATCATCTGCTCAACGTTTTTCATAGGTAGAATCTTTTGGCAGTTTCGCCTAAAAAAAAAAATCTTTGTGATTTTTGCAAAATAACAAAAAACACTTTTCATTACAAATCTACACCCGTTTATCAGAGATGTTAGGTGATCAAAGACATAAATAAGAGGCTAAAATAAAGTGTGCTAAATATATGGGCACAATTGTATGTTTATATAAATGCAGTTATTTACATATACTATATGTGAACTCTGTCAATTCCGAATGAATGGTTCAATATTTATAAACGCGTTGTACATGTCCGAAAATCGTGCCGGTTTCAGCCAGTTAACTTTTTATTGTAAATATAAATGTATGTGAGCTTGTGTATATTCGTAGTCGCATATTTTTAAAAATATAGTTTGACATTCTGCAGATAATTGTTTCGTACTTTATTTGCGTATTTGCTACAAATTTTTTTTAATTGAAATGCTTATGGGACAAGACAACTCAATTCAATGTGGCACGAATGCCAGCAGCAGAAACTTCAAACCATACAAGATCACATGATTGCCAGACATGTACTTACGTATACATACACGTACATATACATACATTCATATACACATATGTAGATGCTTTTAAAGCAAGAAAATTTATTTATTTATATTTTTTTAATATTTATTAATTTTTTGTTCTTTTTTTTTTTTTGTCAAACGCCGATTAAGCATCCGCTGTACTTGAAGTTAATCATGCGACCAACTTTTAATTAAGAAGCAACAACAAGAACAAAAGAACCAAAATGTAAAGGCTGTATAAACAATTGTCGACTTGTGCCCATACATCCCAAACAGCAGCAGCAGCACGTACTGACATCATCATTATACGCATAGCCAACAAGAACTGGTTACAACAAACTCATTGCATACATTGTTGCTGCTTTTGTAACATGAGCATAATTTGCATATTTATGAGTGAAATTTCACGACAACTGCAGCTACAACCAAAAATGCTTTTGCAAAAAAAAAAATAAAAGAAAAAACTCTAGTCATAATTTAGAGCAAAACTGGATTGACGCAGCTGGAGGCAGCATAAGCCAATCAAAAAGTGGACATAAGGAACGATCTAGGAAATAATTTAGTTTAATGGGTGTTACTGGATCTTGCGTATTTAAGCCTGGCTTAAGTAAGCTCCTCCAAACATGCAAGTCTTGAATTCATAGCAAGAACAGAGTCCAACACTTTCGCAATAAATGCTGTGTAATTTCTGACTTCCACTCAAAAATCTTGGCATTATCGATTTTTTATTTAATGAAATTTTTTCCATGCATACCGATCGCTAGAAAATTTCTCTTAAAGGAATTTTTCTCTATATCAACAATTATTTGTAATCGTTACTGAAATGCTGGAGGTAAGAACTGAAATTGCATCAAACATTCTCAACATTGCAATATCTAATGTGTTGAAAATATTAATTTAATTTAACCTACAAAGGCACAACTTGATTCAGAGTTAAGATTAGAGACTACTGTCATTAAAAGATAATTTTTCATACTTCCCTGTAATCATTTTTAAATTAATTTTTTTTTTCTTTGAATTCGTTATCTAGAAGTTCGATCGCATTACTTCTACAAACATGATGTAACAGCCCATTAACCACTACAGCTGAAACTCCCACATCCATATACCCCTGGATACCTTTATGTTATGCGCCAGTATAGCTGTGAACGAAGCGTTTAGAACCAACCTACCTTACAATCAATCAACACACATCTGCTAACAATTCATAGTTTTTTATCACTTACAAATTATTACAAATAAAAAAAAATAAAAAATAAAAAAATATTATAGAAAAACAAAGCACATTACTATGATTAAATAGTTGCAACAAGAAAAAAGCACATGCCCAATAAATGTCAGTAAATGCATCGTAACTCAGTTTAGTTTTACGCTTAAACCAGTTTTGTTCTGTTTAGTATTTCCCTTTTTTTTCAATTTTCATTTGCTTATTTTTTTAAAATTTTATTACAGTTCATTTTTATTGTATTTTTGTATTTTTTGTTTTTTTTTCTTTATAATTTCAAAGTAGTTAATAAAAAACACAACAGTTAGACAATTAAAGTGCTTGCACAGTTGCCACTTTTTTGTAACAACAACAACAAAAACAAGAACAAAATAATATAATGTATTTGAGGGTCAAGCGCGTAGCAGCGGAAACTCAGACTCGAATCGGGTGTGCAATTTTTTGCTTTTGTTTTATTTTTATTTATTTATTTATTTATTTTTATTTTATTTCATATGTACTACTGACTGAGACCGCAAAAGAACTTGAACTACTTTACTGCAACTTTTCAAGTGACGCTCGCTATTGGTTTCGAGTATTTTTGTAGTGACTCCACTCCACACTTGAAGTGTTGCCCGCAATTAAGGCCGGACAAATGGCTGCTCTGTGGAGAACCTTAGACGAACCGGTATTTTCTTAGAAAAATTTCCATAGAATTTGATTGGTCTAAATACCAAACTTAGTCAAATTGGCGACATGCAAATTTTTTAAGTGGTTATATCAAATATTTTATTTTTATATTTGAAAATTCTTCAAAATGTTTTATGCTAAATAAGCTTTTATTCGAACGCTTGGCGTCCTACGTTGTTGCAGATCCTGCAATATTGTCTCGTACCCAACTGTCTGTTATAATAATTTCCCTTCGCTTAATGTTTTATAATTAACTTGAAGTACAAATTACAACAAAATAAACTGCTCAATATTTCAATCAAAGAGACGACGTGATGCACGACACAGTAAAAATAAAGTAATATATATTCCCTAAAATAAAATTTTTAAATTTAAGTTCTGTTTGCAAAAAAAAAAAAATTTAAAAATAAATAAGTTCACTTGTGATAAAATTGTAAAGCAAAGTATTTTATTGTTCATTTACAAAATTATTGTCTCTCCTATGCACTTTAGCCGAACTTGAATTAGGTCTAGAAATATTGTTGATGGCACTCTAGCAGATTCGAGCTACGTTGCTAACCAAAAGAGATGTTGATGCAGTCGCAAAGAGTTAGACGTGCTCCATATAAACTAGTCTCCTAACTTCGTATATATAAAGAGACAATAGTCTTACATATAGACTATGGATTATTTTTTTATAACAATTGTCTTTCAAGCAACTCCTGAGTTTTCGAGTTTAGTTTTAAAGTAAAAAAAAAATAAATTAACTTAAAATTTTTGCTGCATTTAATTTTGCTACACACTTTTTCGCTAAGCTTAAACTATTTCATATGTCTAGCATTTGTCAGCCTTGAATCAATTGGCAAAGCACTGACCACCAATGACGTGTCGAGAGTTTCGCAGATCGTAAATAAGAACAAAAACGTTTTAACTTAACAGTTAACGTTTTGTTACTTTTTGTATAAACAAATTTAATTATTTTAAGCACTGCCGCCAGCTGTTTATCAGGAACTGCAAATACTGAAACGTTTAAACTTAAAAAAGGCAACACCGCAACGCAACGCAAAACAAATTCACACTTTTAATTGCCAACAAAATGCAAATAAATTCTACACATGCGAACTGTCACTACTGACAGTTTGCGTTTAGCGTTTAAAACCAAATAATAAAAAGGCAGATATTGAAAAATAAAATAATAATAATAGCAAATAACATACATAAATTTTAATTACAGCAATTGGGGTGCGCGTGCGCATTAAGAAAACTACAAAAAAAAAATAAAATATTTATAACAAAAGAAAAATACCGACTCAATTAAGAAAATAAAAAATCAAGTGGCAACAATTTAACAAAAAAAAAATATTAAAGCAAGAATAATTAAAAGTGGTGCAAAATTTAGCACCTTTATGTTGAGTTTCGTTTTTTTTTGCTGTCTTTTCTCTCTCCTTCTCTTTGTTTAACTTTAATTTTTGGCTGTGCACAGCGTTATAAAATAATTCATTAATTTATATACTAATTAAGCTGCAAAGCAACGGAGTGCTGCCAAATATTGGCACGACACACCCACAGACACCGGCGGGCGTTTGCTTATTTGCAGCAGCGCGTGTCCGCCATGCCTGAAACGGTTAAACACGTTTATTGCGGTTTATTTTCGTACTCAGTATGGCTCAGCTTGAATAAAAACCTAATTAGGCGGTAAATGCCGAGCGCATAAATCAACAAAAGATACAAGGAACAAAACGCTTGGGTCCCGTGATTTTCAGCAATGACTAGTTTTTATGTCAACTGCGTTATTATTTTATTTTTTAATTCGAAAACATTTCTTCAAAATCTTATCTGAGTTATGCGAGCGACTTTACAACAATCGTAAGTACAAAAGTCGGTTGAGTGCGCACACAAGCTACGCGGAGTATATTCGTTTAATTATGCTATAAAGATTTCACTTATTGGCATTGTTGGCAACAAAAAAATGCCCTTAAAAAGATAGCACAAGCCAAGCAACAATAGCAACAACAACATGCTAGCATGCGTATCAAGTATCGATCAAGTCACATATACGATATATCTACAAATATAAACGAGAATTAAGATAAGTCTTGCGAAATGTTTATGATTCTATAAATCTAATCGCTATTCTGCATGACTCAATATTTGTTAGTATAATTGTTTTTTAATAACTGTATATGAATTGTTTTAGACCTTGCTGAAAGCTGATAAATACTATAAAAAAAATATCGATACTAATTATTTCATTTTACAAGAAAATGCTTAGACGCTTATTATTTAGTTTTTATTTTTTCCGTTATCACGACCATTTGCAATCGTTATCATAAGCAAGTCCTCAACGCTAAAGATAATCACTTATATAAACTATTATGCATGACTTAGCAACACTTTATAAAATCAGAAGCAAAACGTATACATCTGTTATTTATGTATATATTTTGAAAGATTATATTTTACGATAGCCACTTTACTTTACACTAAACCACTGCTGCACTACAGGTTATATAGGTTACCATAAATCTAGGGCATAGTTACCAAGATTGGAATATGTCTCCGTAGCTTTTGGGGGTTTTTTATATGAGTTTTGAGTGATCTTTTCTCAGGGAAAAGTTTGCTTCAGCCAATGTCAATGTACACTATGAGAAGCAGTTAAAAATTTTCAGTTTTTGCATACTGCTCAAGTTCAAGCGTCATTCTGTTGTGTTTAAAAAATTTTTGTTGTTCTTTTTTTTTAACTTTAATTAATGTAAAAATTAATTATGTTCCCTGCAGGCAATTTATTAAAAAATTCTTAATTATAATATTTCCATAAGCGTCAACATCCATATATGTATGTAAATCCACGCTCAACAGGCGAACATAACCAGTTAATGGTATTGGCTGCTTTACGCACCTTCTAAAGCAATCATCAGCATCTACAAATAGCAAAAACAAAAATCTATGATAATGTGAGAAAAGACGTTTACCAAGTACACATTGGAAAATCCCCAGCCGCGGACTTTTGTCTTAGCGATGGGAGCCAATCGCTTTTGATAAAAAGTAAAAAAAACATAAAGAGAAACACGTCGAAACACCGCTCGCGCGCCATATCTTTGAGCAAAGACTACCTGTTGGCAGCACAGACACGTGATGACAAGCGCAAGAAGACCAACCAAGCCATTGACATTGATAAGATTAACCAAGTTTGAGACCTACACGGCGTGGGAAAATATGAAAACTCATTCAGCTCTGTGTGTATAGGTGTATATGAGTCTACATGAAAAACAATAATAATGACAGCTGTGACAGCCGCACAACAAGTGAAACTGATTAACACCATTTATTTTATGTTTTTCTTTATTAAGGCATAAAGTGGTCTTGCTTAGTTTACACTACGATTTTTGCTTAGAACTAAATAATGGCTGCAAAAAAACGTGGCAGCTGACGTGGTTAATTGTCAACAGCTAGCGTCAATAAGCCTTAATACAAATACACATGTGTGCTTTTACGTTAACTGATTTGTTAACACGAGCTGAGCATGCAAAGGAGGTATGTACATATACACTTATGTATGTACATATGAGTATAAGTATGTATAATATTAGCACATGCCAAAGAAACCCATACGAAATTGACCAAAAAAACAAGCAAACAAAATTAAACGAGAAAAAAGTTGATAATTTCTTTATAAAATTGTATTGTTAAATATAATTTAATATGGACTTTTTGCCTGCCTACTTTTGGCTGTTTTCGAGCATTAATTTTTGTGTGACGCAGTTGCGGCCAATTAGCAAGTTGCCATTATTTGTATATACAAAAGCAAAAACGCAGCATTTATGAAGAAATTATTTCTGCATTTTTTATCGTTTTGCAGTTGGTTAGTCAACAACGTCGTTGATTATGATTATTTACTTTAATCGACGATTTATTAATTTTTTTTACACAAATTTATAGCTATAGTAATAACAGTCGAACTTCTATAACTCAAAACAAATCGAATGGATACTAAGTCAAAAAACGCGATTGTTTAGTTAGCAATGCAGAATTATTCATTATAAATTGTTTACCATCCTTCATATTATATAAATGTTTCATAGCAATATCTTATTAAATGAGTGTCAATTGAACACTTTAAACTCGGTTTCTGCAAAATCCCGTTTTTCGAGTTATGACAGTATTTTAGTAAATGAATTTTATGTACTTACATTAGTCGCACTACCATAACACGAATTTCTCCATAGTGAAAATTATTTTGATGAACAATCGAAATTTAGAGTTAAGACGAAAAATTATTCGCAAAACACGTTAAATCAATTTCGAAAACAACGTTTAAAGTGTTAAAAACAATCGTCATCAGTTCGTCTTGTTAATTGCCATTTTGCCATCAAGCTGATGCTCATATCGACAGGTCTGTTATGTTATGTATTGCAGTATGTGTGTGCGGGAAAGAGACCACTACAGTACCTGCAATATGTGCTACTTAGCACTCTCAGAGAGAGAGCGTCAGTGTTGTCAGGTAGTACAATTGTTGTACCCAACTGACTTGAAAAATTATATCGAAACTATTTCCACTAACACGGCAATACTGACACAGTAATAGGAAATTGTTGATAAGATTACGAAAAAAGCGAGAGTAGAAAAGAAAACAAATGCGAAAATAACACAATACAAACACTTTAATAACAACAAATACTACAGTGTCTGCATAACAGTGACATGTGTTTTTGCAAATTCCATACGCGTACGTCACGTCATACGCTTTAAGCGCGTTAAAATCGGACAACAAGAAAGAAATTGTGAAAATGCAAACTGCGCTGCATGACTGAAAGCTACCAAAAGCAAAAAAATGGACACAATTTGGCAGGAAATCGGCATAAATGCGCAACATGTGTGTGAGACTGCAGTACCTGGGCGGTATCAACTAATCTGCGACAAGGAATGGCTGCAGGCACTTGAGCGACAACGTAAGTTGATACACTTTAACAGCTGGGCCCAGCTGGATCGCCGTGCGCATCCAACAGCACCTCTAGCACACCCTTGGACGTCAATACTCATGCATACATATGCCAAACAACCACAAAGCAAGGTGTTTCCACCACCACGCGTGGCAGGCAACATTGTTGGCTGCAATGATGGCGAGGACTATGCCAATCTTCCTTTAAGCTATTCGCAAGCGGTAGCCTATGTAGCAAATACGAATTTTAAGCAGCTTTGGGAGGCTGCGTACAAGCGTTATGCCAGCGCGCACGTGAAAGTCTGCAGACCACCGAATGGTGTGGGCGCAAGTAAGCTGCTCAATTCACCGCCAGATGCGGGCATGTTGGCGCATGATGTAGTGCTTAAGGAGATTATACAGCGCATCTACCATTGCCCAGTGATACATTGCAAGACAGACCGTGCGCGCGCTAATGACAGTGAAACAGTAGGAACGGCGTTAAATGCTGCAGCTACGGAATGTAATACTAATGTGCTTCCCGCGCTTATATGCATTGAGACCTCCACGCATTATTGTGTATTGCACTATCCGCCGCCCATCGCGTGCAGTCTATACGATTGCATTACCTACAGTCCGGCTGTGCTGGGCAAGAGCTACAACAAGTCACTGTTCATCATATATCAGCTGTTTCAGCTCTCGCGCGCGCTGCAGTCGCAAGGAATGTTCCTGGGTGATCTGCGGCTGCAGCACATCATGCTGCGCGATAATCTCTGGTTGCAGGTGCTGCCCCGTTTAGAGGGCAATATGCTAAGCATTGCCTACAACGACGATGAGAATGCCGCTGATGATGCCACCGACGAGGGTGATGATGCACTGCACGGCAACAGCGCTGAGGATTGTCTGCATTCGAGCAGCACCAAATTCGATTTAAAATTCGCTTATGACTTGCATCAGTTCACGCTTCGAGAGTACACGGAAATGTGGTGCAATGGACAGCTATCAAATTTCGATTATCTAACCATTCTGAATAATGCTTCCGGGCGAAGCCTGCACAATCCAGCATACCATCACATAATGCCTTGGGTAAGCGATTTTACGTCGCGCAGCGGCGCGAATTGGCGTGATTTAAGCAAAAGCAAATACCGCCTGAACAAGGGCGACGTCCATCTGGATCTAATGTATACACAGGCACACCAGCATGCGCACAGCCAATTGGGAAGCGACCCATTACATGGTGACAGCATGGGCGGCATAGTTGGTCAGCTGGCAGCACAACAAGTCCCGCATCATGTGTCGGACTTTCTGTCGGAGATAACGTATTTCGTGTACATGGCACGTCGCACACCACAACAAATACTTTGCGCACATGTGCGTCCCATTTGGGTGCCCGCCGAGTATCCGGTGTCCATACAGCGGCTGCAGGAATGGACGCCCGATGAATGCATACCGGCATTCTACACGGACCCAATGATTTTCAAGAGCATACATGAGGATTTACCGGATTTGGAGTTGCCTGCCTGGGCCAGTTGTCCAGAGGATTTCATTTGCAAACATCGTGAGGCGTTAGAATCGCAATATGTAAGCGAGCGACTGCATCATTGGATTGATTTGAATTTCGGGTAATTTTAGTTTACTTTGAGCTTTTAAAAAACGTTTTATTAAATGTTTTTATTTATTTACTTACAGCTACAAACTCAGCGGCAAGGCTGCCATTAAGTCAAAGAATGTCTGCCTCAGTACTGTGGATCAGCATCGTAATCTCTGCCAGCGCGGAATTGTGCAATTGTTCACACAACAGCATCCGCCCAAACGCTTCGCCACAGCTTGGTTCGGCAAGACTGCGCCCAGACTGCAGCAACTTTACAATAGCATTGGTAATAACAACAAAAACGGCCGGTCACCCAAAAGCAAACACAAACTACATGTCAATGACGGAGCCAAACGTCTGGCCAAGAGCACTGAGAATCTGCATGTGAGCGCTGAGACATATAGCTCATCACCGCGCATGTCGCTGCATCCATCAACTACATCCAGCACCATAGCTTCCCTGGATGAGAAACAATCCTCTGCCAATTTTTACCCAACGACGAATTTCATTGAGCTGCCAAAGGACTTTAATCCAGCCGCGCTGCTACAAAGCCTAGAGAACTTGCAGAGCTTTTATGCGCGCACATTCCCCAAGCAACAAGCTGCCACGAATACCGTTGAAAAAATGATCTCAAGTGATTTAATGTTTGAGGACAATTCCGAGGAGCATTCCTTCACTAATCAACTCTTTGGCGCCGATGGTGCCGGCTGTGTGCAGCGCAAGACCACAGCCAGCAAATGTTTGCTGGTGCCAGCGTCAATTTCAACAAGGCGACGCACGCTCAAGCAGCAACTCAGCGAAAAACGTGAACGTGAACTGCAAGTCCTGGGTTGTCTCATTGTTGAGTTGTTTATGTTGCAACGGCTGCGCCCTTTGCTGACTGGACATGGCATGAAGTCCACATTTGAGCAGCGCCTGCACGCGTGCCGCACAGTTGCCGAACTGCATCGCCAGGAGCTGCCAAAATGCTTGCGGCATATAGTGCGTGTGTTGTTGCAATTACCAGAAGTCAGCGATGTGGGTCTGCCGCCCACAAGTGCTAATCAAATTCTCGAACCCATCTTCTCGAATAGTTTGATACCTTTTCCCACTCAGTATTATGCCGTCTACGGCCTGATACGCGCGCTGCATGCATTTGACTTTGACTCGACGCTGCTTGAGCTGCACACGCACTTCAGCTGCAATGGCAAGGAGTGCGCACAGTATACGGAAACCGATCGCACGCGTGTGCTCTTCGAGCGCTCTATTGGCGAATGCAAAGTGATGGCCTGCTGTGCGCACATAAGACGCCTGCTGCTGGAGCCGCAGGCATATGAACAGTTTTCAGCAGTGGAACTGTTGCTGCCGCACGTCATACAGCTGTTAAGCGATGAACGCACCTCAATACTGACCGCCTGGAATCTCTTCGATCCGGTGGCGCAGGCCTTGGGCATAGCTCAGACGCAGCAGCACCTGTTGCTGCCCATAATGAAATTATACGATGTGGAGTGCTTTGAGCGGGGCATGACCAGCGTGCGCACGCATATAGGTCCCGATGGCAGTAACTCCAGCGCTGCGGGCCATCTGCGTTTCTCCACGAGCAGCTCGTTTAAGTCGCGCAAATCGGTTAAGTTGTACCATCATAGTTTTCTGCTGCATTTGATCGTGCGTTTTGGCTTGCGTTGTTTCCTGCAGCACTTCATTGCGCCGCTCATTGAGGCGGTTGGCGGTTATAAGGAGCCAGAAGATGGCAATGGTTTCCACTATCACAGTGGTGGTGGCTCCGTAGATAGTCGTCGCACGAGTAAAAATTTAAGTTTTGCTGCCACGGACCAGTGTAGTGAACTTCCGGATGAAACGGAAGCCTTGCAGACGCTGGTAGAAGATACCCTTAACCAAAATAAAACAGACATTGAAGATGTTTTTTGCTTTGAGGATGACATGAACTCGGATCACATTTCCAATTCCGGCACAGCTGAGAATAAATCCATAGACTCCTTTGATATGCGCGGCACAGCCACCGCTGAAGAGGCCAGAGAGGACTACGAACAGACGGAAAACACGCCGGAGAAGCTTGCCATATCGGAATTGATCTATGGCGATAAGATCTCAAATACTTCACTCGATGAGGCTGATAAAATCTCACTGAAAAGTCAAACTGCACAGGATACCCCAATTGTGTCCATTGGTCCAAAATCACCCACAATTGAAATACCTTCCTCCAGTGTGTTTCGACGCAACTACCAACTGAATGCCATCGATTGTGAGATTGGTTCACGCAAAAGCGTCGACTCCTTCGAGATAATCACGCAAGCTGTAGAACGTGCTCAGAAAATGCAAGTCGATGGCGTTGATGCGAACACGGAGGGATCGACGGAAGACAACACAGAAGCTTGCGACTCCCTGCAGGCCTCAGTTATCTCGAAAATGTCCGAAGCAAAGGCACTGCAAAATAATCGTATATCAGAAATGAGCGCCACGAGTTTGGTTTGGCTGTCGCATCGTCTGGGTCCGGTGTTGACTTCGCGACATATAACACGAAATCTGCTCAAGATGCTGACGCTGTGTTATGTGGGACAGGAGAATCTATTGCCTGAGGCTATGTCAGCTGGTGCAGCTGATGAGGCAAACAATTTGAATTACTTCAGCATAGCAGATGCTCGCGTTGTGGGCGATCGCAGTGCGGCGCGCGTGCTGGAGTGCCTGATGAGCATAGCAGGTAAGACACTGGGCAGTCGGATATAAGATTCTTTACTACATTTTTTCTTTTTTTTTATCACTTCAGCACTCTTCGGCGAAGAGATACTGCTGCTGCAGTATCTGCCACATATAAGCGAATTGATTGCGCTGAGCACACGTCGCATTACGGGCAGCCTGGAAGGCGCCATAATCAGTTCGCTGCAGTTGCTCAAATACATGGTGCCTTGTATGAAGGATGTAACAATCATGGAGCATCTCAAGGTGCGCAGCAGTGTAATTTATTTCTTTAATTTTAGACTCATGCATTTTTGTTTGCTCTGCAGGATATCATACTGGACGCCATACTGCTGCCACTGCTGCACATTCTGTCATCCACGGAATTGCTCATGCCCAGCGGTTATCTGGGTCGATCACTGCTTGCGCGCAAACTACTCGATGCCACCTACGCGTTAAGCGTGCGCATTGGCCCCGACATGTCCAAGGAACACTTGTGCCAACCACTGTTGCGTCCATACTTTTTGCTCTTCAATAAGGCTTATGGCATCACCAGCCAACTAGCAGAGAGCATGTCGAATCTGGCCTTAGCCACCGCTGCGTCACAGTCACAGGCATCCACACTAGAATCACGTGCTATCGAGGAGCTACGCGATGTGTTCAGCCCCGCCTTGGCGCACACCGCTTATCTGGCCTTTCTGCGTTTTCTAGGTGAAGCCATCATGCAACGCACGCTGGCCAACTTGGAATTTGTGCTGACACTATGTCACGAATTCGAACAGCCGAGCTATAAGACGCACAGTCTAACGCCGCCACATACGCATCCCCACAATGTCGGCGATGGGGATGCTGTTGATGGCGCCAGCGCCACGCTTGAAGGCACACTGCAGGTGGCGGCCAATAGTTTTGGCACACAAATCATTGGCAATCGCATCGAGATGCAAGGTTATCCCACGCCACAACCCATTAGCAAACCGGATGCACTTGGACACATGGAGGTGCTCGACATGGTTGCTCACAAGTTTGAACAATTTCCAACTACGCGACACTTAAAGGGCAATTGGTTGGCCTATTGGCGCCATGAGATCACTCGTGCTGACAAGGAGACCACACTGTATCTCAAGCAGATACGCTTGCAGTCATTTGTGGGTCATACGAACTCTGTGCGCGCCATACTTGCGTTGGACAATGAGAACAGCTTCATATCCGCTTCAAAGGATAAAACCGTCAAACTTTGGTCCTTGCGCAGCGAAGGTGATGGCAAGAAAACCACCGCCTGCCAGTTTACCTACACAACACACAAGAAATCCATACATTCGTTGAGCTTCCTGGAGTCATTGCGCTATGTGGTGTCTTGTGATTCGGGTGTACACATCTGGGATCCGTTCATTGGACGTCCACTCTGCATACTCGATTCACCACGGCATAATCCAGTGACTGTGGTCAAGTGTCTGCCCTCCCCCAGTCCACTTATCATTGCGGGCACAGCTGAATCTTCAGTGCGTATTATTGATGCGCGCAGCATGCAATATGTGAATGAGTGGCGTGTTTCGAGTGGAAGTGCGTATTTCGACTCTTTTTCATCTTATCTATTATTTTTATTTATTTTTTCTAAATTTATGCAGGTTCCACACAAGCCAATGCAACGGTGCGTTGTCTAACGGTGGCACCTTCGGGTAACTGGATTGCCGTTGGACTCTCCACAGGCGGCATTGTCATGCTGGATACTCGCACCGGCATGGTGCTGAATGCTTGGCGTCCAATGGAATGCGATCTGCTGCAATTGGCAGCGCCGAATGATCAGCAGTTGGTAAGCTCAGCATTGGATCATAGTCTTGCTGTGTGGCATGCGCACGATGGCATACTGCACTATCAGCTAAGGTAATCCCAAACAGCTTTTTAAAAATCTATATAATTGACCAATCTTACACTTTTCAGACCTCCCGCTGAGCCAGCGCATTTTCTGCAAACTGTCGGTTCGGAGCTCATCTTTGCCACCACGGGCAATCGCATTGGCATCTATGCAGATATGTGCAGCTCGCATGCTGCCCATACGGTGACCAAACTGCGCTCGGAAACATTTCGCGGTGTGCTCACCTCATTGGCTGTGCTGCCACTTAATCGCGCTTTTCTTGCTGGCAACGAGAGTGGCAACATTGTGCTACTCTGTTAGCATGTCACTCGACTCCAGCAGACTCGGCCTCGATATACACATAGTGTCTGATATGGTTAATTTTTCAGTTTGGATGTTGGGTTTTTAATCTTTAAGAACGAAAAGTATTTCCACAACAAAAAGCTGCACCAAAAAAACAACAACAACTTTTAATTGCGCACGATTTTTGTGACGATTTTTGAAATTATTTATTGATATTATGATTATTATATTATATAATATAAAAATATGCATACGAACAATTACATATAAACATAATCTTATAGATATTAATTGGATTGACCAAATACATGCTTGCCCGTAACATTAAAGATTTACTCAAGGAGTTCCGACGTTTAAAAGCACTCAGTGAAAACATTCCAAAAAGTTTTTAGTGAATCAATCCAAAACGTTAAAAAAATATTTATATACATATATATATATACGATATAGAAATATATTCGAATAATTTGTACAATTATTAAAATAAAATAAATATGGATATGTATTACCTGTGAGTTTCTCAAATCAGAAAACTAAAAAGTTTTTTCGAGTTCCCTCCGCAGTACAACTCCTCAATGATCGGCATCCGGCCACTTTTTGCTGAGCAGTAGAAGATATTTGAATGCTTCCTACCTAGACTGCTACCTACCTGCGCATACAATGCTCTGAAGTGAGCTTTTTGCCAACTTGCTTTGGCGCTGACGTCATTTATAGCTAAGACTTGCAAAATCCATGCAGGCAGCTGCTATCCTGCTGGCATTAATATTACCTTCTACCTTGTCGCCGCCGCCGCCAGCTCACTGCATGCCCAGCCGACTTGTGCAGTAAAAACCAGTTTCATTGGTCGCAGTCCGCAACTCGATCAGAAGATACGACGAAAAGCACGCTTTATGTGCAGTTTTCTTCTTTCTTCGCTTTATTTTATTTTTTTCTTTATTAATAAAATTCAATATTTTTTTTTTTCGTTTTTGTGTTGGTTTTTTTTTTTTTTTTTTGTTTTTGACTGCAATCTGCCAATGTGGCGCAGGGGGATAAGCAACGCAAGACATGGAAGGAGGAAGTTGGATGGTGAGTTTGTGTGTGCGTGAATTATCATCAACGTGATCTTCGCATATATCGCATGTATGTGGTGTGTAGTGTGTCTATATGCGATGCGGAGGATGATGATTGGATCCCTCAGTGTGCATTAAACACATATACATGGCACCGTGTTTGTATGTGCATACGT